>CAVNYN010282189.1:0-73323 GCA_963692815.1 Nyctanthes arbor-tristis
CTTCCACCAGGTGGCGCGGTACTGGTGAAGACGGCGGAGAGTGGCAGTGACAGTAAAGTGGAGAAATCTAACGACGACGTTCCACCAGAAGACGGCGAATCACTAGAAAATCCTATTGTCTCGTTGGAATGCTTTATTTTTCTATGAGCATTCCCAATTCCCAAAGGGACGTCCTATTTAACGCTGAAACGATGTCGTTGATGACATCATTTTGTAAATTGACTATCCTTACTCATTTACTCCTGGGAAAGTTCACATGGATGGGTATATTTTATTTTTTTAATTTTAATTTGCTTTAGAAAAAAAAAAAGAAAAAGAAATGTCCTAGCAGTGCTTGTGTTGCATTATTTTTGTTGAAAATATGAGATTACTTTCAATATTGTTTTAGTATTATTTTTTCACATCGAATGTCCTTTGAAAAATCAAAATTCAAAAGTAATTTTAGAAGTTATTTTATTATCTTGATTTGATGATTTTCTACTTTTTGACGTATTTCCACTATTTAGAAATTTACACAAAAATGTTTAGCTATTACAATCCAGTTCTCAAGTAGACAAATTTTTCTAAGGAGAGTATTCCTCTCCCTCTCCCTAGTGGGAGAGGAATCGCCCATGTGGCGGGTTTTTATTGGGGTTTGTGGAATTCAGGGGTCAAATAGACTCTCAAAAGAAAACTGAGCTTGAACTACAAGCTTGGAGCAAACTATTTTTTTGCCACAGAACTTAGCTAGGGTGAAACCCTCGAAAGAGGGACAAGTCAAAGGCCGAGCTCAAGTAGCTGAAACTTTTGGCAAGCGTACACTGGTTTGCTTTGAAGAGAATAAAGGATCGATTCAAATTCTTTTCTCTCGTAAAGCCAATTGAATATAGTTCCCTCAATTGCAATTCTACAAGATACAAAAGTACTAACAAAAGCTATCCATAGGCAAGCCCTAGAAACAATTGTTTTCAAGAGATATTTGTATGAAGAGTAGAAACATAATATACTATTTGGCAACCATTTGCGAACCAACCTATAATTGTTTATAAATGAACACATGACGCTTTTATCATATGCTACCTATTGATTTGATGTTGATATATGATAAGTCTATCATTTCAAAAAAAACGTAATACATTCTAAAAGTGTCACACGTCTATTTATAAATCATTGTCATACAGAAATGTATGACGTGACTTATGAGTTAATTCTCTAATAAGATTCAATCACTAGATATTGTAACGATAACAGATAATGATATCAATTGTGACACTTTTATAAATCACATCAATAAATAATCACACAATCTATCTAATAATGCCATGGTACCAAATACTATCAAAATAAGCCAGTTCCCTTCCTCTTGCTTCTTTTTACGGTCTGCATTTGCTTTGATAAAGAAAAAGCGGGTCAATTCCTAGATATGTGTAGTGGGACAATAATATTGGAACATGTGCTGCAATTGAATTTATAAATTGAGAAATAACGGGTATGTAATCCATTGTCTCAAGTGTGTGAAAATCAAGAATTCAATGTAAACAAGCTTCTTGATTTGCTTATCATATTTCCTAGGAAAATTACCACTGCTTTGACATTAATTGTATTCTTGACAAACTTTGATGATATTGTAGGCAATCCATTAAAGTTTTCAAGGACTAAAGAATTTGGGAATAAAAAATCTCTTGTAATTTAAAACTAGTTGGCTCGATGAAATGCGAGATGAGTGTTTGGTTGTAGCACCTTCTTTCGCAAAGAAGCTTGACTGGTCCCAGACAAAAATTGTACATCAAAACTATAGAGAAACTCTTCTATATGCTATGAGAAACTATGTTACAATGTGTGCAAATAAGTTCGAATTTAATGATCCCAGCGTTGATACTCATACATAGAATTATCAGATTTCTACAACTTTTGTTTCTCGGACTTTCTTCTCATGCAGAGCTTCACTTTCTGTTATTTCAACGGGATGACCATGAAAACTAGGCTTATTCTTGATTACATGGGGCCGGAGCAGGATGCGCAATGAAAGTTGGAATTTCTTCTCCCGGCATCAATACTGATACCCCTTTGGCATAAACACTCATCTGCAGACAAAGAGAAAGTAGATTAATTAAGTGATTAACATGTAAAGATTGCATTTTCTTTGTCCTTAACAAAAATGCAAATTCCCTGTTCTGGGGACACTATACAAGAAAAGATGAAAAAACACATCAATTATGAGGTTAATCCAACAAATCATTTTCTTAGTCTGTTCAGTTCATCAACATTCAACTGGGAATTAATTAGTATTTCCACAAAGATCACAGCATAAACTAATGACTGTCAAGTTAATGATAGTGCAAAACCTCTTATGATTTTTTGCTTTTTTTTTTTTTTTTCCTTGTCTCTTCTCAACTATCTGTCTAGTCTAACTACATCCCAACAAGACGCACAAGAGAGATAATAAGAAAAGAGTAACCCCCCCCTTTAAAAAAAAAAAAAAGCTCAAATCTCCACAAAAGTATAAATAATACAAAACGATCCCAGATCTCATCAAAAGATAATCCAGTAATTATCTCACAGATCGAGATACAAAGGGATACTGCATGCAGCAGCAGCAAATATAAGTTGCTAATTAACTTCCCTCCGACGCGTGGCAATACAAAGCTAAATGTATGAACTATGGCTCCGGGATCCTGTTTCAATGTGCAATAATACAAAGATATTGAATAAACATTTACTACACACAATTCATCATCTTTGCTAAAAAGACGACAACCATTTGGCTAATAGTGGTCCCTGGTCATCCAACAATTGGTCAATAAACTAAAGCTAGAAATTAGTTAATAAAGGTTTGTTTAAGTTGGGAAATCATAGATCAAATCACATGCTTATGACATAGGGGAGCCCCACTACCCAAATAAACCATGAAAAGCAGAGATTATATTGTGCTAATGTCCCCCGCTTGTTCCACAAAAGAAAATTCTTAATTATGAAAGTTTTGTAGGCAAAAAGACTAAAGTCTCATTGGATTAGCATTGATAGCGGAAATATAAACATATTATATTGGTAACTTTTCACAGTACTGGGTTCATGATGGCTCCAATTGGACACCGAAATTACTGAAATAGAGAGTTTAATGTTCTTTTCATGGATTGCTATCTTTTAGTTTTCACTTCCAAGGTATTTTGGAAAGTAGAATATTTGCTTTTAACCTATTAAAAAGGAACATCTCTTTCTCCTAATTTTCCATGATCCTAGTTGATGTCAAGAACTGAATGAAGTGTCAAAAGGTTCAGATGTAAAGTTTTCAAGGTTGAAGAGAATGGTATTTCAGTATCATCCAGTACAGAATATAGATAGGAGGAACATACAAAATGGTTCTAAAGATGTAAGTTGTTTACCATTTCGCATCTTGAGAGATTTATGTGACCTCATGATGATAAAAGAGACAACAAATTCTTGTGAAAATTGGTGGAATTTCACCAATACTTTTCTGTTTTTAACCGTACTAATATATACTTATGTAATGCTCTATGATATTCTTAAAATTCTTATTCTAAGATATTCAAAGATCTCAATTAACATGGTATTACTAAATTCAATTGGTAATTTTATATTGAGTATTAAATGAGCATTTAATAATAATGCAGTTGAGAGGAGGACTCCAAATCATCCCACACATACTCAAAGAGAATATGAATTGATGAAGTGCTTTGCAAAACCTGGCATTTTAAATGAGTGAGAAATCCCAAGGATATCTTAAGCAAAAGCATGGTGATGAACAACAAAGTCTTTAACATCAAGATAATCAATCGATCACAAAGAAAAGAAAGCTGCAAGTTAAAATATCAGATATATTTAATCAAATTATTGAATTACTCCAAATATGCAGCTCTCAAACCAGATTATTTCCTTATCAAGAAGCCTGTTAAGAGCACAATTATCCTTAATAGATGAAAACGAGACTTGAACTCAAGACACGTGCCTGTGCCTCATGCCATATTGAATGGCTTCATCAGTCTTTTAATGGAGGTAATTTCAAGGGGCGGCTAAAGAATGGTAGGGGGGGTGGTTTTGTTTAAAGTTTTGATTGTATGCTGCAACAAAACCACGGATAAGAATCTATTATTTTGCATGTACCATAATGTTGAAAGACTTCTCAACATGATATAATAATGCATAATAAAGTATAAAGCTTGATTAAATTTAATTTGCACAAACTGGGACAGGCCAACATGGGGAGTCCATTAGAAAGGAAATTAAATAGAGGGCCATACTATACTGTTTAGAATAAATTGGGCCCTAATGGCACCTCCTTGTCTAATGGAAGTTTAAGCTTTACACAATGAATCTCATTGATGTAGAGAAGCAAATGATTCTGTTTGAATTTGTTCCACTAAAGCCTATATTACTAAAGAAAAGCTAGACTACCATTTTCTGGACTATCTTTGTGATATAAAATATTTTCCAAAATCTAATTAAAAACTCATGTTGTAAAAACTACTACATTGTTAAATGTACTAAAATTTTTAATACTATTCATGATTTATTATCATTGATGGGAGAATGATAAATGCTTCCCATGTCTCTTACTTTTCAGAGTTAACATAACACAAAAATTTGAGGTGCTTTTCTTAAAGAAATGACTTGAACGGAATGAAGAGGGTATTACATTTACTCTCACTCTCTCTAACAATTTAAATGTTTTTTAGGGGTCGTCTATATGGTAACAATTTAGGTTCGATCCCATTGCCACCCTTCAGATGAAATACTTATCAGGCAATTGGCGATGAGAATTTTGGTCACGTATGAACGCAAGTCAAGCAAATAAATACATTAATTACTTACAGCCTTAAGTTTATAATATGGGGAGTTATATAAAAGACCCTTCTCATAGGAAACATCATGTGAATAAATATCACAATTTACCTAACCAAAAGGTCAAAGTTCATATGTTTAAGCATGATTAAACAACTAAAAGCAAATATCTGCCAAGATAAAGTTAACTCATTGCATTGCCAAAACTCAAGAACTCATAATTCAGTTTTTACTTTTTAACATGGAAATTTCATAAATTCATCTAAAAAAGAGAGATTGATTGGAGCCAGGAATCTTACACTATGATGCTGCAGATAAATGCAGTAAAAAATGTACTAATGCAATAAAAGAGAGTGAGATAGAGACTGTACTTTGGGAGAAGGGTACTTGAGCTTCCCATGTGCCATCATATCCTCGACCCCAGAAGGGCTATGGCCGCCGTCGTCCGCCGTGGATCTTGGCCGGAGAAACCTCTCAAAAATGGCCATAACAAGGAACATAGAGATGAGAATGGCGGTGGCAACAAACCCAAAAGACAATGCACTCACAGAGTTGTCAAAACTGCTCCAATGATCCTCTGCTTCCACACTAGCACCAAGCGTTGGTGCCAAACCTGGCCCTAAATAAGCTGAATCAACTATATTAATACCACTAACTCTTCCCATTTAGCAAGATTACTGCACAAAACTTTGTGTCTCCTCTCTTTGTATTTCATCACCCGATCAAAATGAACAAGAATCAAAAACCCAAATGCTGTTTTCTCGTGGAATTGTACTTTTGCTATGAAAATGGACGTTTCAAGACAGAGATGGATAGATTAGGCTAAAAGACAAGAAATGGAGAGAAGGCTAAGTTTTTCTCTTTCTTTGCTTGACGGAATTTGGAATTCTCTGGTCTTGCCTTGAATGATGAAAAGCGTCAACACGTAGTGCATTAGAAGTTAGAGAAGGAGATGGAGGATTGTTGTACGGTGACTTTCAAGGCTTTACGCTAACGAAAGCGTTAGCCTCGAAAAGCTTCGTTTTTATTAAAATTTACCATTTCTTAACCTATTACACGAAGATAGAGAAAGGTTAAAGAGAAGATTAGCTAGCATTAGTAGCATAGAACTCAATCGGGTTTAATCAATCGGTTCAATTAAAAAAGAAAAAAAAAAGGGGCTAAATCAGATTATCGCATGTTTCATGATTTTGATAAAAATTAACTGCCTTGTAAAATGGTAACTCTGTTCTAGTTTTGACGGGATATATAATACCTAACAACTATGCTAAAGAAGGTTGAACATGGTAAATATGCTTGAAAAAATAGATATTACAGATCCAATTTTTCTATGGAAATAATAATGCGGTCTTCATCATTATAATATGAAGGCCGTAGTTGTAAAACACAATAAACATCTAGTAGTTTAAAAAAAAACACACACACACACACTAATGACTTTTTCTTTCTTTTTTATACTATGCAAACTCCATGATAAGGGCGTGCATTGTTTTCATGGAAATTTGAGTCATAGATCCATCCATCTTAGAACATTCTTCGCAAAAATTGTTAATACAGACGTCCTAAAACGATGTTGGCAAAAGTGCCATCTATAACAATATTTTCCATAGTACTAACCGTTAGTGTAACTTGATATTTCTCTGTCCCTCTTTCAAAGAAGTTTCAAGTTTGGCACTACAAATATAATTTGATATTTTTGCTGTCCCTCTTAAATATAAGTTCCAAGAAATATGTGATGCGTAAATGCCATAGACGAGCATACGTTACAAAAAAATATACATGATACCATGGGAGTAATATTTACTAAGTAATGGACTATATATCAGCTTGCAAAAACTAAATATCAATCAAATGACAGCAAATGCGTTGATGATTGTGTCGTTGTGGTCGAACAAACTCTGCACCACATGGATCCACAAACTTAAAAAGGAAAATATTATCGTGGCTTTTATTACGTATATTATTATTAATATAAAGCAAAAAAGAATTGCAAGTTAGAGGTTCTGATTTCACACGCGTGTGCAAAATGGCAACCCCCTTGACCCGTCTTTTTCACCATCCTGTAATTTTTGTTTTGACTGAGAGAAAAGGGTCACGGCTCTGTGTCACTGAAACTTCAGTTTGCTTTACCAGAGCAGAGAATAGACTCGAATATTTTCAGGGTATCTTCTTTTCTTTTCTTTTCTTTTTTTTTTTTTAAATTAAGATTAAATGTTAATATGAAAGCTTATATTGACATTTGAGTACATTGTGTTAAGTGAAGCATAATCCAAGTTAATAAGAAAGGTATGTCCCATTATAGTAGATAATCATGTATCAAGTTAAATATTCAGATCAATTATGTTTTAGAAAAATAATTTTTCAAATTATTATTTTTCTCTATATCTTGTTTCCAGCACTGTGAGTTGTAAAATTATAAAAGCTCGAATCTCTCTTTGTTTTTCACTATATTGATCACTACCCAATAACACATCAAAAATTCATCTAGAAAACTCCTTGGAGAGGATGGCAAAGAGTAATGAGAAGAGAACTTGTCTTATACAAATATCGTCAACTTGTGACATGTGTCAGTATGATGTGGAAGATAAGTTAAAAAATATAACAAGTGGAAATATATTCACACTATAATTTTTTTTTTAAAGTTACACTATATTTTTATTACTTTAAAGGTATTGATAAAATTGGAGTCTAAAGAAATATTATTGAATTTTTTCTAAATATTTTTTAATTTTTGTATCTTGTTTCATAATGATGACTATAACTATACAAAAAATTTCATTTGCATGTCTTAAAGTCACAAAAAATATGTAATTTTATTTTTATAGACTTTGTTTTTCTTTTGTTATTTCAAAATTGGATCATCGCTAGTGACGCAAAATGATGAGTGATGGACCATTTTCCTGAGAGCTGGGCCTGACAAGCCTTTGTTGATATAGGCCTCGTATAGTCCATTGGATTTTTGAGCACTTGGACGGTCCAACACACATGTAAATTTACCGCAAGTTTCTATACATATACTTTCTCATAGCATTGCCCGAATTTCAAAATGCTACATTAGCCATATATACTGGCTCGTGTCTAATTACGTTGCAATGATTGTCTACATTAGCCAATCATTTGTAATGATTTTGATCATTAGCAACATCGTGACAAGTGATATTGATAGTGATATGTGATACTGGTGTGATTTTGAGAGGAGTGGTGATGTGCTGATTTTGATACTGTTATTTGGTGTTCGAATTTCTCACTCTAAATCAGAGGGAATCTATCTTTGAAAGCGAATGCTTTCTTTCTCGCTTGCCATTAAGTAAACACTAGACTAGGCTTCTAATCGAGTCGAGTTCGTCTCGGTGTATATACATTAGTGGGGTCAAAGTGTGTGGATGTGATTAATAAAACATGAAAATTTCAGATCAAATTATGTACAACGTGAGGATTATTATTTGTGTCGATTTGCTACCGTCCTTTTAGAAATTAACAGGTATCATTTTCAATAATAGTAGTTTTGTTTGTGGTAGCTACTCTTTTTGCTGGTAAAGAATCTGTTCCAAACACTGATTTTTTTCAAGTGTTATTATATTCAAGTGACGTTTTGATTTTTCTAATATTATAATAAAACCATCAAATCGTTCCAAAAATATATAACCACTCTAATGATGACTTATGAATTTGTTCATTTTTTTTTTATTAAATGAAATACAAAGTGAGCTGCTAAAAAGAACAAAAACTACCCCCCCCCCAATCCGCAAAAAGTGAGAAAAATGAGTCTCTTAAGTCTTAACACAAAGTCTGTAGCCCTTTGGTCGACAAATGATATGTTAATTGTCTTAAATCATCTACTTGCATATATATATATATATATATATTTCAATGGCATGTACTGATGAGTTGTTATTTTTGTGAACATTTGGGTATTGTCCGTGCATACAAACAAAAGTAAGCTTATAATTAATAGTGTGGTTAACAAATTATTATACAATTCTATAATTTTGTGCTTTTCAAACCATGTTCCAATGGATCACAACAAGACTTTGGTGGCTTATAGAGCTAGTTATATAGTTTTGACACGTTAAACTGAATTGAATGAAACAAACTGAAAAAAATATATTAAGTTTTAGCGCGTATCAACATGCATTTCTTTATCTTATCAAGCCAAATATTTTGTTGATCAGCATGAGGAAGCAACCAAAATTGAAAATTAAGAACAGATAATATGAAGATGACCAGCGAAGTCATGCAATAATAAATTTTTTCATGCAATAATAAATATTCTTACTAAATTTTTCCTCACCTAGAAATGAACCTTATATTATATATATATGTATGTAAAACCAAAGAAGTTAAAGGGATTCCTAATATTATTGATGCTTAGCTGCTTACATAACTTACTAGATGATAAAATATATAAAGATCAAGGAAAATCTTCGAACAACCTCGGATATATAGGTTCATTATTCTAGTTCATCAACATGTATCAAGGAAACTGAGCCTTCCGCCGGACAGGTACAAGCTACTACGTTAAAAAAGTAACTCAATTGAAGTACAAGTTACGAATAACGTACAATTAATCTGCAGAAATAATCGTCTTTAACTAACAAAATCGCGAAATTCTATGGCCCGTAAGCTGTGCTATGAAATCTTTTAATTGTACACAAATTGAGAATCCTCAACAGAACTTGATTACTGGTACACCTTGGAGTCTTGAACTGGCTCAATGCTGCACCATTTGCTATGAAATACTCCATAATCTTTTTGAAAGTTCCTTTCTCCACAAGGCAAAGTTGAAGAGGTCCAATCGAGTTACTTCGTCGCGACACAACGTACCCATGATCAACAAATGAAGCATCCATTTCTCTGCAACATTCTTCAAGAACCCTTTCATCAACTTCTCCCTTGATTTCCCAGTAAATTATGTAGTGGCCCGGGTTTCCTGCGATATTGGCATGGCTAGTAAAATCAACTAGCTCGGCTCTTGAATTTCGTAGTATTTGGGAACCCTTTTCAACCACCAGTTGGAGGTCATTTTCAGTGTTCTTGTCTACATTTACTGTTAAAATTAGCTTTCTCCTGCATATGAATTTTAGTCTGGGACTCTTTCTGTGGAAACCAACTACTTCTACCACATCTCCCAATCTATACCTGTAAAGCCCTGCACCGCAGAAGAAAGTATAAATACAAAAATATCTCAAATTAAAGTCTTTCTTACGATCGATCAATTTGCCATCTCCATTTCATGGAACGTAAAGTTTTATCCTCAAATCTTATGTGTCGATTTTTGTACATTATGATGACCTCTAGAACACACATATCGAAATCTTTTTTGGGCTGTACCAAAATCTAGTCCCTTAGTTTTCATTCACATATAGCCAAAAAGATTTTAAACAGAACTTATAACAGGTGAAAACGATACTTTATCGATGATGGAAAGGGATGAGACTTGTGGTTTAATTTCAATCATCCAATTGACAGACTTTGGCAACTTGTAAAGGTGACAATATGACAGCTCATATCATATGGTCCATGATGTACCAGACACCATTCTATCAGGACAACAATAATTTTGGACAATTTTATGAGTATGTAAATTAATATTTGGACGGCTAAATATTTTGTTTGCCCATTGGACCATATATAATAATTGGGTTAATGTTGGAATTAATCCTATTATCCCACAAGGAATATCAAGTACAAGAATTTGAAAAAGAATTTGTCAAAATGCACCCTCACAGACGCATGTAGACTTGGATATATAGCTTACGTCAGAGATATTAGAAAAAATAATAATAAAATGCACGAACTCAATGATGAATAATCTTATTTACTGACCTGTGAAAGTGGTTAGAACAATTTCATATTGTTGTCCAATCTGGACTTGAGAGAGAGGGACAGGATCATCTTCTATAAAATCGTCATTGCTTGATTTTGCCTCTTGATTCCCTGATCTATGAAGTGGTATGAATTCGAAATAAGAAAAAGTTGGCACGACCGTGAAACTGACTTTCTCCGGTGGAGAACATGGATCCACATTTACTCCAATCCAACTCTCTGTCGACCCATACTCGGCGCTTACCAGAGGCAAATCTCCACCATAATGCCTTAGCTTTGTCAAATAAGGTTGCATTGATCCTGTCATTATTGAGTAAACATATTTTGCATTGGGCCACAGCTTTGGAATCAATCCAATCCAATCCATTTCTTCCAATTCCTTACATTTTAGTTCAACACTTTTTGCCAAACTTGGATTTGGCACTGAAATTATATCAAGAACTGCTTTTCTGACAGATGGGATAGTGATTTTTGAGCTTAGGGTTCCATCCTTAATGTCATTGCATATTTCTCTCCACAACTCTTCAAATGTCCTGAATGCCTGTTAACAGAATGTAAACGAGTCACCATCTTGCAAGGCAAAAAAAAAAATATTACTTCCTCCATTTCACAAAGATATTTGGAGTTTCTTTTTATATCCGATCCAAATTATGTGCCCTTTTCTTTAATTAAATTTTTAGTTTTCTAATATACCCTTATTTATGGTCCATAGAAAACAATAAAGAAGAAATAAAGTGAAATATTAAATAGTATATATATTAGGAAATAGAATATTTTCAACAACATCAATTAAGGTTTCTTAATTTGTGTGAAAAATCAAAGGGGAATATCTTTGTGAGAGGGAGGGAGTATTATTATAAGGATTTGGGCTAATCGAGTACCTGTATTATACTGTACACGAACGTGGAGGTTATGAACTCAACTTGACGGGAGAAGTGGATGCCAAGAAGGAGATGACAATATGTGGATTGTTTATAGTCTCCACTTGAAATGACTTGTTCTGGGCTACAAATGAATGACTTGGTCTGTTGTTGTTTGATCTTAAATTCCTCACTTGCATAATAGTGTGTTGTGGCTGTTCCAACTGTTATGCCACCCTTTGTTTTGAACTGTTTGCTGCTGTATATGAATTCAAGAATTCTCCCTCCTTCCTTTATTGGATAAATTCTAGCACCACCAGCAAAACAACCAAAATTCATTCTCCTATAAGAAATAATTAACACTTGATAACCCATTAAGAAACTAAGCTAATTAATTCTTATGATGTGGCATCAGGTACTACTATAGCTACTAGAGCTAATAAATATATATACACGAAAATCGAATGGAGTCTGATCGCCACTCATTGATCTAAATATCGCTGATCAATAAGGCTTTATACGACAAAAAATGATAACGTGTACATTTTTATCTTTGATACTAACTTTTTACACAGCCTGGGAGGGGGCGATACGACGCCTCCATATATGACATGGCCATCCACCATCATGGATGGGATATAGCGTTCCGCTTTGTGCAAGTGTGTGAGAAAGAGAGCGACAGAGAGAGCAAAGAGACTAATTAAACCTTGATCGATAAGCTGAGGCGAGCTTGAAAATTTGAAGGGTAGTCTTGGAGCTATGGTGAGTAAACGGCACATACTTCTGTCGGCCCTCAGTTGTTCCCGAACTACAAGCGATTAACCATTAACAGAGAGAA
This sequence comes from Nyctanthes arbor-tristis, assembly GCA_963692815.1. Taxonomy (NCBI): domain Eukaryota; kingdom Viridiplantae; phylum Streptophyta; class Magnoliopsida; order Lamiales; family Oleaceae; genus Nyctanthes; species Nyctanthes arbor-tristis. Next base: position 12,304 of record CAVNYN010282189.1, read on the forward strand.
AATTAGAATGTAAAAGATAAAGAGAGGAGTATAGTTGTTATTATTATAGTATAAATTATGCAAAGAAGAAATGAGTTATGTACTGTTAATTTAATGAAAATGCAGAGTCTTTCCAATTTGGGATACATATATATTAGTTTCTTTCCATCCATCGTGATAGAAACATCTTCCAAGTACCTTTTGTCATTTCAAGTATTTTTACTATTGTTATTATTATGAAACTTATTCTGTTATCACAACAAACAAAATTGATATCTATCGGTCCTTCTAAACGCACCATCAAGTCAATCATGTTCTTACTAAACTCGGAGTCGACCCCAAGTTGTCAATTGAAAAGACCAAAAAGAGAAGGGTTTCGAGCACGAACCTCAAGGAGAGAGTTGTGATGGTTTCTTGAGTGATTAAAGGTTCCTTTTCCCCATCAGCAATCCTCTGTATATAAGGTTCAAAATCTGCATGGGAGGCAAGAGGCACCAAAGAGGTATAGAAAGATTCCAATGCACTATCTTCCACATCTTCCACATTGGTTTCTCCAATCCATCTCTTGATATACTCCACGGCAAAATTGAGTTGCAGAATCCGGCCAAGCGTCTGCGTTTGAACACGGGACGCATTCTCAGAAACATCCTCGAACCAACTTATAATTTCATCCCCATATGAGCTTCCACTGTCCATGGCTGGCTTCATGTGGTTGGGGATGAATTTTCAGCTATCTGCAAAACCATATGTATACTACAATGATGTTACTGGGATGGAGGAGCCCACTTGCATTATGAATATCTTCTAGAATTTATTTACAATAATAATCTGCATTAAAAAAAAAAAAATTGTTACAAAGTAATGGAAGAAATCTGGCGTCAAAATCATCTGGCTATCCAGTACGATACTTTGTAGACCACAAGACTTCTGTAATCAGAGTTGTGGAAAAGGGTAGACAGATTCTTTTATAAAGCACGTGGACGGATGAGGCATCATCTCAGGGGACCAGAAAACATGGTTTTGAAAGCCATAGGTAAGGACATTATTTCCCTCCATTTCTTATGTTAGAAATGACCCGTTAGTTTCCACCCCACGAGTTCCGTCCAACACGTGATTTAGGGGTTGTTTGGACCGTTTATAAATTTATATATTATGATTTGACTGTTGATTTGACAACTACTTAACAATCACCACACATTTTCAATCTTCAATTAAATCTCCACCAATTATTTCCACTCATTATAAATTCCCTTCATAAATTGTAAAAATAAATAACTTCAAAAAAGCTCTTAAATATCTATTAATCAAGTAAAGCTTTTAGACGAGATAACTCGATATAGTCTTAGTATTGGTAATTTGTAACAATGTTCATGTCTTAGCATATTGTTTTACCATTTACACTCATCATAAGGTGTTTATCGATGTGTACATGTCAGATTTTGATGAAAAATGAACTTTGGTGCGCATTGAGACATGCTAAAGACATGTATAATATAAATAAAAGATAGTCTATTTCTCCCTAATGATTACATTTAAAAGATTTCTTCATCAATGTCTTATATGCGAAAAGCAAATGGTATGTCCCTTTTTTTTTTACTATTTATTTATTATTATTTTGCAGGTGGGAACAAAATTAAAGGGCACATAAATTTCATGTTTAGATTTGTTCCCACCTGAAAAGTAGTATAACTTTGCTTTTTTATTATTACCATCGATTGTCATTTATTATTCCATATACAGCTTTAAGGCTAGCAGCGTAGAAAGTGATGCATAAATTTTAATTTTGCATTAAGGAGAGAAAAGTGTTACTATATATTTTGGTAGACATAATACAATTCTTTAAGGACAAATCGAATAAAAATGAATACAATAAATATATAAACTCGGAAAATTTTAATTGGACAAAAGAAGGGACAAAGAAGGTGACAAAATGGATAAGTGTCATAAGTGATTAGTATTGATTTAAAAATGATGTGATGTGTTGAAAAAAAAAAATTGTGTCACGTGTCAATTTTGTTAGAATTTTTGTATGTATTTTTATTCAAATGACACAACTTTATAAACTCATATGTACTACACAAATTTTCACCACTTATTTTTACAAAATCTCTATCTATTTCCAAATTACAAATGGAATGCGAATAGGGCTCAGAATGTTATAGAGACTTCGAGGACAAGCTAGCTTTATGACCGTATATAGCTTTCGTTCTGTCTAAATATGCACCAATCTCTGTGTGTGTATATGTGCGTGTATAGAGAGAGAGAGGGGGAAGAGAGAGAGTAGCCGGCAATATCACTTCTTGTGCTCCTCCCTCTTCCACGTTTCACTCTAAGTTGGGTCGACTAAATTTTATTACTAGAATATTGGTAAGTTATTCATATAATGAGATTTAACTTAATAATAATTAAAGAACTGTGTTACATAAAAGAAAAAAATAGACAAATGTATATTAATTCACATAAAAAATGTGTTCTCTGTTTTCCATGCATATATATACATATATTATATGATATACCAATGAATTGTCTAGAGAAATAAACAAAATTTTATAGAAGTCAACTGACACTGAACAAAACAGTGTTTGAATGCAAGAAATTGGATGTCCAAATGACTACAAACCAACGTCGAATGAAACTATAGCTAATATGACCAAATGACACAAAAATTTTAAAAAGAAAAAAGATTTTTAAATAAAAAATGGTGCCTCCCCCACACATTGCATTTGCGTATGGCCATCCTTGGACAACCTAATTGGCCCGTGTAGGCCAAGATTCTGCGACTTGCCAGCCTATTTCTTGAAATTAAGAGATATGTCAACTTGTTTGGTAACCATTTAAATTTAGATGTGTTTTTAAATAGATTTAAAATTTAAATTTTATATAGGTGTCGAGATGTAATTGTGTCATGTTGAGGTAATGATTAAAATGATGTAAGAGTTCACATCACATTAAATATGTGGTTAAGTGTAGTGTTGCCATGCATCTAAAAATTGAAATTTAATTTGGTTAGTAAATCGAGGTGAATTTGAAATGCTTGCCAAACATTGTGATTGAAAACAACATATATGCCAAATTCAAGTTTAAAATTTAATCATAACGTCAAGTGATTAGCTAGTCGATATGTTTGTTACACTAGATTAGAACATTAAATTAGAGTACACGATTAATAAAAATATCGAATAGACAAGATATTTATATATATATATATATATCCCTTGTCTATTAATAGAAAATGAAGGAGAAACATGATGATCATGCAAGCCATGGAGAAGAGTGAAAAAGAAAGATATTGCATCTTCTACTTTTGAAAGGGATGGCTAGAACTTAATTGGCAAAGGTACACAAAATATATACTTCCATTGAATATTGAAGAATTTAATTTTGGTCAAAAACTAATCGATTCCCATATTCTAAAGTGGTTGTACCTACCAACCTCTATCTAGGGGTTTTATTTCTCAATTGAGTCGATGATTGAGAATGTAAATCAATTTATTTAAAACTTTTTTTTGTTGTGCTTGTGGAACGATGATTATATACACTGATACACAACAAATTCGTATGGTTTTTGGGAAAAAATTAACTATTTATCTATTATAAACAATTTCTTATACTAATATGAATAAATATTGAGTGTTAACTGTCGAATAATGAGTTCAACAAATAATCTTATATCGTATGATCTCGTTGTGTGTACCAATAATGATGCTAGGTCCAACGTGATATTTTTTTAGTTAAAAATATGTGTACCATATTATTTAGAAAAGGTTTTTCTATCTGAATTAAGATTACCGCCTGAATCAATAACTTTGTATTTATCACCCTACTTGGGTCAATAATTAATCTCCACATGTACGATATTAAAGTATTCATCACCATTAAATAATAAAAAAACAAAACTATGTCATCTCAAATAAAAATAATAGTCTATCTAACGATGATATCATCGATAATTGAATATCTTATAGTTTCATTATTCAACTTGATATCTAGCAAGCTAGACACACTTGCAACCCTTGTAAATTGACTTGGGATGAACGGCTTATCTTTTGCCAGAGTCAATAATTGATTGTCACCAGTAATATTTAAGTAAGACAAACACTAATGTTGCTTCTATGTGACTTGGGATTATCAGCTGAACTAACAACTTCAGTATTTATCATCTTACTTGAGTCAATAATCGACTGCTACCTGTATGATATTTAAGTACTCACTAACTAAGAAAAGAAATTATGTCATCTCAAATAAATAAATAGTGAATCTAAACGTCGAATCATCGATAATAATATCTTACAATGTCTTTATTCAAGTTGATATCTAGCCACATAAACACTTGCTAATTGCTTTGATATTTAAGTCAAGCTGGCGTAGACCCCGCTGGATTCAATTGGTATCCCCAACAAGAAAAAATATTTTATAGAAGTGGTGGTTTTAGTGCCACGTCTTGTATTAAATCGAAAGAGTTAATCTAATTTTGATTGCAAAAGGTATTAAATTGAAGTTTTCAAATTATTTATTTATGCACCATTGTTTACCTCTAAAGAAAAATAGAAACACTTATTACCTTTTGACAAATGTTAAGTTTGTAAAAGTGAGTTAATTAGCAAAGTTCAATGGGTATAATCAATGTTGTGGATTAGAGACGGCCCATAGTGACTGGAAAGAAAGCGGATAAGATATTTTATCTTTATTGCTCCCAGAAAGAGACATTTCAATATGTTCCCATAAACATAACAATCAAAGCAGTGAGCAATTTGTGTGAAAATGTGATGACAGAAACTGGGAGCATCACTTTTGTGGGATCAGAGTATGCAGTATCGTATGTTCATAACTGGGAAAATCATATTTGTGGGGAAGTAGGAAATCGTATGATATAAATAAGATCCATCAGTATAGATATCATCATCTTCATCCAGAAAGCCGAATGCTTTGGAAGAATTTCTTCTTATATATATAATAATCAAATAAAGAAAAGATAGATATATGGTTTTTTATCTTTCTCTATTTCTCGAAAATTTCATTTTCTAAATTCTGAATTTGCGAGGTTTTTCAAATCCACCGGTGAGATGCACATGAAAAAATCTTGATTTTTTAAAGTGCGAAATCATTTATAGATTAAGTGGATCAATATATATGGTAAAGAAATTTTGATGCATCCCCCCGACAAAGTTTTAATGCGCCAACTAAGTCAGAAACCTAATTTTAAGATATTATCATTTAGTTAATTTATCGTCCAATAATACACGCCAAATATGGTCCTGAAGATTTAGGATAATTCCGTCCATATCGGTTCAGTTTTCTGTCATTTTTTCTTTTCTTCTTTCCAGCAAACAAGTTGGCACCTAGGGATGTTTAACGAGCCAGTTGGCTCGGGGAGGCCCGCAGCTCAACCGGCAAAAAGCCCAAACTGGCTTGCAGCCTGTTAAACATAATGAAGGCTCAGGCCTCACCAAAATATGGGGCCCAGCCCTTAAGCTTGTACGGGCTAGCTCGTTTAACTTTTTAGTTTTATTTCTTTTCTTAAATTTTTAAGTAGGAAATGTTAAAAAAAATGAAAAACTCAAATAAATACGACCGCGATCCAAGCCTGCTTAGGCTCGAGCTTTAACTCGGGTTGAGCCTTATTTTTAGAGAGTGAGTGGAGCCTAGCTCGGGCTTTTTTGGTTCGAGCCTAAAGTTTAGGCTCATAAGCACCTTTCACTCGATGAGTCGTAATTCATGCAATGCTTGATGAGAAAAGAGTGAACAAGGTGGAACAAGTATTGGCAAAAGTGTTTCAACAAGATGACATCAACACCAGAAACGTTTTCTATTTTCTTGGGTTTAAAATACAGAAATCATGATAATAGTACAAATGAATCATAAAACTATGGCCCTGGCCTTTCTTCAGAAAATCTTGGAAGTTGAACTAAGGAGTTCACTCTTGTGACACCTTCCAATCCAGACCAGTTCTGGTCTTCGTTTGCAATGTTTTCCCTGTTTGCCTCTATGTTGGTCGGTAATCTATTGCTGGGATCATTTTCTTCACATGGTCTGACGGTAAAGTTTCTCTGAAGACAGGGCTCCGGGTGCTGGCCATCATCTGATTCCCCAGCGTTACCAGAATGATTGCTCTGGAGGGTAGCAGAAGAGAAACCTTGTTCATCATAGTCAGACTCAGAGTCCATTTTCCCATCTAAAAATAAGCAGACTACAGCACAATCATCCATTTTTGATGTTGGATATTTGGTTTTCCATTCACGAGCAGCAGACTCGACCAGTACCCTAGCTGCAGATGACCTTGTCGATGCTGAGGATACTATCTCAACAACTTCTTCATTGCTCAGGACATCCCAAACCTGCAAGGGTACATGGGTGCACGTGGTTTCAGTCTGTTCAGTATCTAATTTAAAATGTGAATGCCACTCATGGCATCAGAAGCTAAAAACAAATCGAGCGAAAGTGGTGATGTGAGGAATGTATTATCAGTATGTCTATGGCTGCATTGCTTCAGAATTATGAAGAACACAACCCTAAGCATGCAACCAAACTACTGGTGAAATGAGCAAATGAAATCCGGACAGAGATTCTTTAACAAATCATATTTCTACAGGATATTTAATAATAAATTAACTTTTTGATTTGCATGAGATTTTTCCACTTCCGTATCAGCATTATCTGAGAGCAATTACAAAAAAGAGGCGACATCAGGAAGTAACTTGACAACCCAATGTAATGTATCAAATTGTATGCTCGTTTAGCATCATTTTTTTATTCCACCCCTTTACACCCTTAGCAAAACTAAAAAAAGGAAAGGAACCGGAGCAGATATTAGGAAGTACAAACCCAAGAATTGGTTCACACAACTACTAACTTTGAAGAAACTTCTGACGGAAAAGACTGCTATTTTACCAGAAATGATCAAGTACTAATTCTAGTGGAAGAACATTGTCCGAATTCAATTAAATAGCCTTAAGAAGCACAAGACAAAAATGCAGCACCTGATATAGCAGTTTGGTATTTACTAGGAGAATCATAAAAGTTTTGCATGCCTTAGGCACAACAATGACCTTTGAGTAGGGGGTCCTTCCCACTTTGCTGAATTTGCAACAACCTAAATTCTACTCTCTCTCAGATATTCTCATTAATGAGAACTTCCCTTATCATTATTTATGACTGACTCAAATGCAGTCATGACCACAGCTCTGTAAAGCGACTAGATGAACCTAGAGTAGTTAACCTAGTTTGCAACTGAAAAAACTAACACATTAGTATCACACAAATCAAGCTACTAGAAATCCATAAAGTTGGATTCTTTAAACAATTTCATTTTGTAGACGGATAAATCATAGCAGCATTGTTATACAGAAGAATGCCCAATAAATAACATTCAAATTCTTGGCATAGGCAGTTACTCTCTATCCTATTTCTATGTGAAAACAAAAATTTGTAAAACCAACCACATCCGCGTGTTTTTATCGGATCCTCATGTACCACACAGATCTCCAGTACCCAGTTCTACTCCATTTATATTTTCAAAATAGAAATAGAATGCAACTGGGATCCTTTGGGCTTTTAAGACCTTCCCCAATAAATATTCATGTCTTAAAAAGCCGGTCAACATCTCAAGCTATGACTCATCAAATTGTCAAGCTTGCCACCAAAACCATATGTCCTTCTCCTATCAGGTGAATTCCACAAATTTTCTGGAGTTACGTGCTAGAATCATGCATGGTTATTAACGTCAATTTAAGAACTAGTGAAACCAAAATTAGATGCATCCGCAGTCCATCAAATTTAGATGAATTGCATCCACCTTTACTGATCGTATCATTTCTGATCAAGTATCCCAATGTACCGCAAACATGCATACCACTAAATGAATAAGTTCATATACTAGAATTACCAGCATCCACTTATAAGATGCATGAGCCCCCTGTTGCGAAGTTCATATACTAGAATTTATTCACTAGGTGAAATAAATTCAAATCTGTGCTTATCAAGAGGAAATTATGTCAAGTGGAACAAAGATATCCCATTAAATGGCCCCCAGTTGCAAAGTTTTGGAATTGGCAGTGAGGTGCCATTGCTAGCATGATTCTGTTGATGAAGGATGGCCCTGGTTCTGACAACCATTGCAGCTTGGTGGATCTTCTCCTTTGGTTTAGTTGGGCCTTCACCCTTAGTATCCTTCTTTGTGGACTCATTTCAGCCTTGGCGTCTTTTGTGTCTTTGGTGTACTATTTAGGCTTTGGTTCTGTTGTCGGTTTCTTTTTATTTTGTTTCTTTCTGTTGGGCCAAGTGCTTGGTGGCCTTTATGTTTATTTGCAGTTTTTGTTTTGCCTAGCAAGGTAGACGATACCTTGCTAGGCCTCCGCAATGTTATGTTCCTTATATCATCAATAAAATAATATTTTACCAAAAAAAGGGGAAAAAGATGCATGAGCACTGATTTAAAAGTGGTTTCAAAGCCAAAGCTTTGCGGTATATAAATATATATTAAGGAATAAAGAAGTCATGAATTCATTATTTCTCTCTATTTACATTTCTAGGAAAGCGGCTGTCGAAAGATGACTCCACATCTATCGTTTCTGCTTATACCAAATTGTAAATGATATATTTCCCAAGGAAAAGATAGTGTTCTCTTTTCTTTTGTATTTGGGTGAAGAATAACCCCAGTAATCTTTCCTAAATTTCAAACACACAGTTTGGTATTACTTCTAGTTGTTTTAAACACAGTATATTCACTGGCATTGTGCTTTTGGTTTTATGCATTAATGGATACAACCTTTTGCACCCATGGATCAGTGTCCTGTAACAGATAACTATAACAATATGAAAACAGTAGCAATAGATAAAGAAATAGATTAGATAAAGAAGCAGATATAAAAACTGCAGAACTTACCCCATCTGAAGCAAGAACAATGAATTTATCTCTATCACTAAGAAGCCGATGAGAGAATTCGGGAATAGAGATCACTCCATATTCCTTCAAGCAGAAATCCCCAAATGCTCGGGCCATTGCCAATCCAGGAGCATCATCAAACGGAAGCCAAACTCTTTGGACTTCAGGCTCGTCTTGCAAAGCAAAAACTCGACCCTTACACCGTTTAATCCTTTCTGCCTCCCCTGATGCATAAGTAAAAGGACAGTTGCAATCAGTTCATATAACAAATAGACATTGAAAATGATTCTCTCGTCTAAGAACATACTTGGCAAATCAGGCTTTAGATCAACGGTCAACTGAATAGCCACCAATGAATCATTGCTGTCTTTGGATCCCAAAACTGCCCGAGAGTCACCAATATAGCCCATGAAAAGATTCGACCCCTTAATCATCAGGGACAAGGAATGCTTAAACTTAGCAGATAAATAAAAAGTAATCAAATATTAAAATTGGCCATTGGAAATGCTTCTATGTATACCTGTTTTACCATAGTGACTGCAGTGCTACCGCTACAGAAGCAATCTAAATTTGGATGGGACCTCAACTCTCTGTCCATCGCCTTGTATGATTTAAGAAAAGCTTCTCTCCACAGATTATCCACTTTATCATCTGCTGGAATATCCTTTTCAGGGTCCACTACATCAGATTTAGCATTCTTATTGCAGCAATTAGCACTAGATCCATTTTTCTTTGATTCGCATAAATGTAAATTTGCCATCAGCTTTACTGGCAGTGCATCCCTCACTTTGCGAGCCACCAGATGTCCATGAGGACCATGGCCATCAAATACACCGCAAAATATTACATCATCCGACATAAAATCCTGCATAAACATGAAAATAACAATGTTGTCCTCAAAATGACGAAAGAAATAGCAAAAGAAAGAATTGCACTTACTTCCCACACAATCATGGCATCTTGATTTATGCCTTTACGGCCCTGCTGAGTGAATATGCAGGAAGAACGACTCCTCCCATTAGTGTATATCCGACTAGGTATTGAAGACAAATGTTGCAAAGTAGTGACATGGTCAGAAAATGTTTTCCTACTCCTCTTTCGCCCAAACATATCAATCCCAAAACATGAGTGAAATACCGTCTCTTCGTTGCTCCTGCTACTACAAGTACTTCGACTGCTAATTGAGACACAACCACCCATTTGTTCAAACCCACAAAGAGACCATCTGATTGAAGTACAAAACAAGTTCCTTCTTGACAGGAACAGATCCACGGGATATCACAGATCAGAATGTGGGGTCAACCAAGGAAAAGACCACTGGCAGTCGCAAGATGCCAAAGCAGCAAACCGGGCACTTTAAGGCTAAATATTAGAATTTAGAAAACGATGTTCTGTTTTTCTTAGTCAAAGGTCATTTCTGCTGATGAAGACGTGAGCTGATAATGAGTCCAGCTTAAAAAAAAAGGAAAGAAAGAAAAATTAGACATTTATCAGTTCAATATGTTTAACAGCCATTTCAATAAAATATTGAAATCGCTTCATGAAAGTAAGCTCTCAAATCAACAAGACTTAGTTTTAGTTTTAATGATTTTGCATGTGATGATTGAATATAATATGGATCAAGGCTGTCTTAGCCTCCTGTCCTTTAATGGGAATCTAAATTATTTTAAACCATGTTGAGAGATTTCATGGTAATACACCCTCATTATCCAATATAAATAAGGAGATAAGAAGACAGGAAAACAGAGAAATCTAGGAATATATTACAAGAAATTTCCAGAAAACACAAGAATAAAACAACATAACCTTTTAAGTTTGCCCCAAATTATATGCTAACCCTCATTTTTCATCAACTAACCAGCAGCAGTTTCCAATGCACTAAGAAAGAAAAAGTTAACAATTAATCCTTCTCTAAACAAAGACTAGTATACACCCAAAAAGTAAAACGCTCATCTAGGAAACATAAAACTCCTAAAAAATAAAAGAAGAAGACCATATTAATCTATTTGCCCTTCTTCTTACATCAAATGTAGTCAACATTCTGTGAGTTGGGAAAGACTAGCAGACATAAGGAGATTATAAGGCCAAAACAAGTTAGAAAAGAGTGATTTGAAGTACAGAGAAACATAGTATTGTTGAAAGGTAGAATTTTTCCCCTTTGATTTACTATAGCCAACAAAATGGAGGGAGCAGTAAAGGTAAAGAAATTGTACAAAGCAGAAAGGACAAGGCAAAGCAAAAGATTCGTCTAAACTATATCAGATTCGAATCCCAAAAAGCAAATATAGAGCAGATCAAGCAGTAGAATTTTTCAAACAAAAGAAAAGGTCAAGTATGAAACAGAGAAATACGGTACATTTATGCCCCTTTTTAGTATCAACTTAAAGTGAAAAAACACAGAGGAAAAAAAGAGAGCGAAATCTAAAAGTTCATCGATCCGAAAAACATATAAAGCTAATCCTACCACCCAATTAACCTGAATTTGAAAAAGTAAAGAAGACAGCAGTCAAAATTATTCTTGTTTACCATGTATTCCAAAAAAATCCAGGATCAAATTCATCTTTTGACTAACGATTTACGCTTTACACCAGTCAATCATATAAAGGAAGAAATGGAAGCAAGTAAAATTCAAGGCCTCCGGAATTCAACCCAAAAAAAAAAAAAAAGGAAAAAAATCGAATCTTTGATGGGTTTTTCAAGATAAGAAAAAGAAAAATGGAAGAACTCTGACATACTCACATTTCCGGGAAAAAGAGAAGAGTTACCTTCAACTTGACAATCGTATATTCAAATTTCTGCGCCAAACTAGAAATCCAAAATTTTCTCTTCTACTTAACAGTTAACAGTAACATTCAAAAGGAAAATAATTGCTGGGCAGAAGAGACGATGCATTGATTGCCAATGCATGAAAAGGGTGAGTGTGTGACTGTGAAAATGAGGGTGTTTGAGAGAGTTTGGTGGGGTGGCGGACGGCATCGAGTTAAGGATTGGGTGGTTCGAAGGAGGAAATGCCCAGCCGAAATGATGGATGTGTGTCTTTTTTTTTTTTTTTTTGGTTGCCCTATCTGAACTTTGCTTTTGCACGTTATAAAGTCATCTCCCACGCTCTTCCGAGGAGCGTTTCACACTTGCAATAAGGCTCCCCAGCCCCCGACCCCCCCCCCAAAAAAGTGGAAAAAAGTCATTTGATAGGCTAAGAGCATGTTTGATCTTATTCATTTGAAGAATTTATAATAAGAAAAGAGGTAAAATGTGTATTGAAAATATAAAAAGGTGTAAAATATGTAATTTTAATTAAACAGTTATCAAATCAAATATCAAATCAATAGTAAGTAAATTTATAAATCGGGAAAATAAAGTGAATCAAACAAACTCTAAATTTAGAGAATTCCCTTATGAGGGCAAGATTAATGTATGGTAAGTTTTTTCACAACACAAATTCAAATAATGTAAAGAGAAAGGAGATAATGTCATATTGAGAGGGAAGTGGGTAAATTACCCATTTCCACCCACTCTTCTTGACTCACAAATTTATGTTTAAATCAATTAAATTTTGACACGTATCTAAATTTAAATGTTTTCCTTCCTAGGTTTACCCCTACACGTTATTTGAAAATAAATTTTTTCTCTTAACTTTTTTTTCCTTTGGTTTTTTTCTCTTAACATTAATATTGCTTTAATTAGAGCATCTCAGATACAAACGTCTAGCCTTGAGATGACGTAGAGAAGAGATATAGACAAATAAATTTACAAATTTTAATTTTCTCTCTCTTCTTTTACATCTTTCTTACTTTTTCATCTTTTTATTTTCTATTTTTTCTTCACAATGTTTTTAAGAACGTCTAGCTGTAAAAGTGTAAAGGACATTGTGAAGAAAATATAGAAAATAAAGAGGGAAACAGATAAGAAATAAGTGAAAGAAGAGAGAGAAAATTGAAATTTTTAAATTTTATGTATATTTATCTCTCCTCTACGTCACCTCAAGACTAGACGTTTACATTAGAGATGCTCTTATTGGTCTTACAAATATTGTACAAATTAATAATATTTCACTTTGTGTCTAATTTTAATTTAATAGCTAAATAACTATTAAATAAGACCTAAAAAACTTTATTTTGTAAAAAATGAAAAAATAAATATGAGGAAATTTTATTATCTATGTATAATAAAACAAATGAATTTAAATATATATTTTCACGTGTACGTGTAATTCCAAAATCATTTAAAAAAACACAAGGGGTGGGTTAAATCCACAACAACCGCCATTGTCCTTATACAAAGTGTAGTCTTCATTTTCCTTTTCATTTTTTGCGATTCCACATGTATTTTGGTCAATATGTTAAAAATTTGATTTTGGAAAGGACTTAAAAGTGAATAGATGCAATTAATCCATCTGATGGCAGAAATCCATTTGCAATTAGCCCATATTCTCTCTACAAGTTTTTCCACGGATTCATTATACGAAAATTTGAAAATAAGTTTTTACCTCTAATTTTTTTCAATTAGAAATGAGCATTTCTAATGTGAAAGGAAAACGTGAAGGGAAAACGGGGTGGAAAAACCCCAAATTGAAAATGCTCTAATATCATCTTTAGTGGTTAGTTCCATTACGATACCAGTGAATAATGGAATAGGGAGGGGACATGTGACAGGTGAGAGTATATGTTGATTTCTTATTGTGTCATGTTATATAATTAATATGGTAAGAAAATCAGTCTCTAATATTAAAAAAATTCAATGTCTCAAATGAAAACTTTCAAACACTAGCAACGCCTCTCGTCTGCACATAAGTGTAAAGGCGCATGCCAAAATTCATGCGGCGTGAATTACTGGAGATGTCACAACAACACTTCCTAAAAGTGTCATGAGAATATCGATGTTTCAAAACCTAAAGAGATTATCCTCCAATGACATGAGCTAACGGTTTTACATAATATAATATGATCATTGAAAGAAGAGAAATTACGTCAATTTAAGAATCCAGCCATGTTCAATGAGATGAAATCATTTTAAGGTCACTTTGTATATGGAGGTGATCTTTGTTTTTATCCTTTTTTGCCCTTCCTCTTTCCTATTACGCTTGCCTTTATCTTGCATGGACAGTTCTCAAGTACTTCAACCAAATTGGCTAGGCACACTTAGATATAAAATATTATAGAGAGATATTTTTATATGATATGAATGTGTGACATATTTAGTTAGTCATCATGTATTAGTTGTTTGTGGGTCATTTAGTCCATTACTTGTATATATACAATCGTTGGGTTGTTGTGTGACACCCCAATTTTTCTTTTTACTTTCATTTTCGTGAAGACTAAATTAAATATGAATACAAATTTAAAGGTTAAATTGGAAAAAAAAAAGAATGAAAATTGAAAAATGAAATTCAAATAAGTCCAAGTAGTTCTAGAGAATTCTTGGGACTTTGACTATATGTGTGTGTGTAATAAATAAACAAGTAAACTCAAAAGACAAAAGACAAAAAGAAAGAAAAGAAATGAGCCAACAAGCACCGAAAGCATTCTGCCAAATTTCATTTAAAAAAAAAAAAAAGGAAGAAGAGAAAATTGGAAGAATCTTGGGAAGAAGAAGAAGATGAAGAGCAAAGATCAATCAAGTAAGTGTTATTGATTCTTAAGCCTTGAATTTATATAAGTTTAGGAATGTAAACGTTATTGGGGTTTATGAAATTTTTATGAATATGCAATACTAAGTTGGAATTTTGTTTACTACACGTTTTAACGGCACAAAATCATTAGTTGGTTATGGAAATTGAGGTTGATGATTTTAGTATAAGAAATTATAGTTGTCCAGCAAAAAGATGAAATTTTATATGGAAGAATAAGTTGAAATTTTTATCTATAAGTTAGTGTGATGATTTTGTGAAATGGTGTGATGGTAATTGAGAAAGTTGGTGAGGTTTAGAACAAATGCTAGTAATGAACAACTTAATATTAAATAGGAGAATGTGGAAATTGTTAAAGGTTAAGAAAGAATTAGTGTTAAAGATTAAGAAATTGATGTTAATGGTTATTTTTATTTATAGTGGATGTTGGAGGCTTTAATATGTAATACTATGACAAATTGTAGGATGAAGTAAAGTCTAGAATAATTATATGAAAGGAAGCACAAGATGTCCCTATGGAATTCTAGGAAAGCAAGTATATAAGTGTGAATTTAAGAAAAAGACTTAAGGTTGGAATTATGGTGCATGAAGTTTCTGCCCTTCTAACTTTAGGAGGCCATAAATAATAGTATATATGGAATTTTAACAAGATAAAAGTTGAGAAATGATCTCCTATGAGTTGTCTATCATCCAAAATTAGAATGACACCATTTGGATACCAGTAGAAATTTTTATGACATAATTTGTAAGGCTGGTCAGTGTTTACCTGAGAACAGAATTTCTGGGAGGTGGAAAAATATTTTGGTATAGCCAAGGTAGTTTTCTGGGGCTCAATTTCATATATGATGAACTTATATGAGTTTTCTACCTCCTAGTAAAATTTCATAAGCATACGACACCATCCTTGATTTTTAAAGGGAGTTAAATGGACATTGCGGAACAGGAAAATGTAACAATCCTTAGTTAAAAGGTTAAAATTTTACGATTAAGTTGGTGTTAAGATTTTATAGCATAACATCATGGTAATTGAGAAATCTGCTGAGGTTGGGAATAAATATAAGTAATGAACAACTAAATGTTTAACATCAAATGTAGAATTGAAAAGTTTGTTAAAGGCTAAGAACTAGTGTTTAAAAGTGAAGAGTTAGTGTTGTTATGTTGGTGGAATTTATGGTTCTAATATGTGATATTTCTACAATTTTAAAATGAACAAAGTATAGAATAATTGTAAAGAAGGGGACTTAGTAAGATATGGATTCAATTTCCACTTTCAAGTGAAAATGAGAATTTATTGAGCTATTATAAAGTATTAGATATATATATGTGTGTCAAGATAATATCTTATACATTATTTAGAATGATGATACCAAGGAACAATGACTATTATTGAAATTAGAGGTATGAAGTGTTGTTGATATTTTAAAGATGTGATCATATGGCAGTTGAGAAAAATAATTGACATCAAGGGGTATTATCTAGTTAAAGAAATTATGAAGTTGTCATGAATTCAAAGGAAAGAATGGAATATGACTTAAAGAGTAAACATGTGTTAATCTAGAAGATTAATAGAGTATATGGTGAACTTAGTAAATTTAGGACGTGGAATAAATAAATAGAGAAAAATGGGAAAATGAATGAATGGAATGATTCGAAAGTTGTGAAAATGAAATTATCCGGATAAGAAGATTTTATGAGAAAAATGAATTGAAATTTAAGAGTCTTCATATTATGCTACAGGAAACACAAAAGGAGCTACATGTACATCGCTACATAACCTGTGAGTGGAACTCTTCACTCATTTCTTCCTAAACGAACATTATTATGCTTTGATTCCACGTAAATTTGCAATGTCCATGATGATAATGTATTTCAATAAAATTTCCCAAAGGATTAATATTTTCTGAAGAAAAGTTCGTTACGCATCTTATATAAAATAATGATTTATGCTCTTCAGAGAAAAGTTTCTATTTGAAATATGATTTGATGATGCATGAAAACCCCAAATTTGTATCCGATGTCATGATAAGCCGCCTACGGGCGAAGGGGCCTATGGCTCAAGCTGACCAAATAAACGCCGCCCAGACGAAAGGGCCTATGTGCTAGTTATGGCTCAAGCTGTTTAATTGTGCAGCCTAGGGCGAAGGGGTCATAAGGTACCTATGACTCAAGCTGACCGTCTACGCGCGTATGACATGATATTATGATCATGATATGTTGGATACATTTTGGGGAAAATTCTATGTCAATCTTGAAATGAAATGATGTTTATGATGTTTTCCAAGTGAATTTTATGACGAATATTAATGAAATGATGTTTATAATGTGTTCCTAAATAAATGATTCTATTAACACCAATGTTATGTTGAGATTTTAGTTTCAAGTTACGAAAGTCCATGAATTGACTTATTCATTTTATACGTGATTTTTGAGAAGATATATTTGGACTTCTCAATACATGTTTATTTTAAAAGCTCCACTCACTGGGCTAGTAGCTCATATGTTTCCTAAATGATTTTCTTCTCATGTAGTAATTGGAGTTTGGGTAACACATTATGGTCTAGTCTGCTATTTCAAGATTTCAAGCCACCACATAGGAATTATTATTGGTTCGTTGATATCATGAATGATTGGCTTTAATAGGATTAAATTTATTAATATATATTGAGTCTTCTCATATGAATCATACTCAGTTTAGTATATTTCTCCAATTATGAGGTGGTATTATTTATAATGAGAAATTGGCTGATTGTAATGTGTTAGCGTGTTGGTGTCGGTGTTGTTATTAGGCAGTATACATGTTGGGGTTTTGTTAATAAAATAAGGGAGATGCTGTCGAAATTTTTTAAAATAAGTAGTATATTCATGAGCCTTGACGGTAAATTCTAGCTTCTAGTTGGAATTTATCGTCGGCGCATGTCAAACTTCTAGTAAGTTAGATGTACTGGGAGTGGGGCGTGTCATGTTGATACCCAATAAATCCGGGACAGTAATGAAAAGGACTCGAACATAAATAAATAATATTCAAAGGCTTGAAAAGCCTAAGATTGAATTTTGTATACTCACTCCACAATCAGGTAACCAAATATCTATCCACTTTAAAGGTGTTTAACAAATCAAGTTGTTGCTCAAGTAGTTAGATTTGACACATTTTGAATCACCTTGGGAATCTTGGATAATATCTTTTGAGATATTATATTATCTTATCTTTGTTTTTTAATTGTGTTTTCCCCCTATAAATACCTAAGTGGTTTTTGAAATTAAACACAACACACAATACACCCAAGACACAAACAAAAACGTGTGGCTTTTCTTGTTTTCTTAGCCTTTATCTCTTAGTAAGAGCCGTCTATTACTTCTTTAGTTAGAGTTATTTTGCCTTAGTGGTTGGTGATTTTAGTGTGTCAGATTAGTGTGGGCATTGTGACGTTATCATTGTAGAGTTGGGAAAAAATCTGAGCCGTGGTAAAATATTGACTCCAACACCGGCCAAAAATGGACAACTTTGTGTTTTCTTTGCTTTCTTTCTAATTTCCTTGTAATCTTTTTCTTGTAATTGCAATTGATTTACTTGGTGTAATCTTTATCTTTTTGCAAGGAAATAAATTGTTACACTCAACCAATCCAAAATGATCACTAAAGCATTTCGGTTGAAAATGTCTGCAAAGAATTACTTCTAATGTATAGAATTTCTTGAAGATCCAAGAATAAAAAGAAAACATGCTACTCTTTAAGTTGGTGAATTATCGTAATTTGGAAACTGATCGTTGGGGGAGGGGGTATAAATAAGTAATATTTTTTGGAAAATACTATATGTAGTTAATCGTTAAAGCAATCTTTTACAAAATAATGATAAATTTACAATCTTATCCATGTGTATTGTGTAATTGAGGAAAAATGATTTAAGGATAAAACAGCGACTTTAGTCTATTTTGTAAAAGAATGCCTAAATAATCACCTACAAATAGTGTGACTCATATTTTTTCAAACATATAAATAGTCATATCTCAATTTCAGGCTATATAGTTTCACACACACACACATATATATATAGAAAGAAAGAAAGATAAGAAAAACAACAGGCTATGTAGTAGACAATATCACTGGAACTTATGTTCTCCGAGGAAATGTAAAAGGGTGGTTATATATATTGACACAACATCTTTAACTAATTATACTCATCATCTGTTATGTTTTTAATTCTTTACACTTCAATCATTAACTTATTTTTGTCATATTTTTATTTTTAAAATCTTTTTTCCATGAAATTTTGTATTGACTAATATCTTGATTCTTAAAATTTCATTGTGGGAATTGCTTAACATTTTTAAATAAACAATGGTGTAACATTTTTAAATAAACAATAATGTAATATCTAATTATACATAACTACGTATTTTGATGTGATTTTAAGGTATACAAATCAAAATTTTTTAAATGAATTGATCATTAAGAACATAAGAGGATAGTCAAATAAAAATTCAAGAAAAAAATATAGTAGAAAATTTTAGGGGCTTAAATAATGTAAAAAACAAAGATTGGGGTGTTCACATTAATAAAAATGTTGTGTGATTAGTAAAATGTGTGGTGTATATATAACTAGTCAATGTATAATTAGAGCTAAGAAAGGTTAGTTTTTAACTGTTAAAAGATTCTTTAAACACTTGATATTTTATAACCATAATGTCTTAAGTTTTTTTTTTTTTTTTAAGTAACAAAAACAAAAGTGTGATATCTTTGAACAATGTGTTAGTAAAATAATGTGGTACTAATTAGTGAATGATGGAAGACAATTGCAATTGTCCATCAAATCACATCACATGTGTTTATTTTGCAATAAACGTAAAGGATATGGATTGTGACTGACTAGGAGTTATCAAACCATGGTGCATTGTGGTAACTCACCTGTCAACAAGTAGTAGTCATCTAGACAGGGCGCGTTCTAAAATTACAGTTTATTACAGTTCATTATTTATATGAGTCTATCATGAACTGTGATTGGTTAGAAGTGCTTACTAACTATAAAAGAGGAACATCAGTTAAAAGAAGAAAACATTATGTGACCTTATCGACGAAGTTGTAATACTCCATTGGTAGAAGGCACAGGCCCTCTCCCACGTCACAGCTTGTGAGTGCAATGGTATCACGAAATTGGTGCAAGAGTAGTTTGTATTTTTAGATTAATAAAATCAAACATGACAAAACTATCATAAGAGAGTGTGGGGTTTATATTAGCACATACATTCAACTTCACAAGTGGACAAGAGGTAGACGTGTGCTATACAAATCTCTATTACTCAATATTTTACTGAAATTAACTCTATTTCCAAACATAAATAAAAGGTTAAACGGTACACAAAAATTGATTGGAGCTGTGCACTTGTCAAAAGGAAAAAAAAAAATGAAAAAGAAAAAAGGGATTGGACAGATAAGTCAGCAGGGACCACTTACCCAATTAACTAATTAAAGGGGAAAATATTGTTGACCGTTGACTCCCTCACTTCCCAACCCACCAGGCCCCCACCAAACCGTTTCAGTCACTGATCGTCCGTGCCTTCCATTATCCCACCTTTCATTAAAAATGTACAAAAAAACGATAGTATTGGTATCAATTGCTTACGTGAAACTAGAGTATGGGCTCGATGACTGACCTCTCACCAATAAAAGTAATTAATTTTTCTTTTCATTTTTTTTAGGAAAGACTCACCGAATAGTACATATTACTAATTTACTATTAGTAGAACATCACACTCTTTTATGGATCCCGAGAAACATGACTATTTTCTATTAACTCTCGAGCTCTATAGAATCACCAGCAAAAGATCTCAAATTTTGTCAAAGATATGGGCTAGGGCTAGAGTCATCTACAATCCGTCAGACGATACCCTCCTAATGGGAATATGGGATAAGTGTAAATTAACCATGAAAAGAAAATAAAATGATATTTTTAACCCCACGTTTAAAAAGAAATATGGTTTGAGCATTGAGGTTGGATGAGGGTGGTGGTTGAGGCATTTTAATCAAGTACCCGACGTCTAATACTGTTATAGTACCAGACAAAATTTCATATGATACTAATCACTGATATGATTTGTGATTTTCGGGGTAGTTATATACTCATATTAGTAGTTGATACTATGTTACATTACTATCTAGTGCTATTACAACACTAGATGTCTAATACTTGAATCTTACTAAGTGGTTGAGTAGGATTTTTGATTGTTTTATTTGAAATTGTAAGCTTGGATTAAAAAAAAAATTGGTATGAATAATATTTTGCGATTCACAATTCACATGTTTGCAAATGTCATCTCAAATGAGCGTATTCGCAAACATATGCCTTTAAAAATGATGGTGCATGATAAAGCTTTTTAGCAAAATTTTATTTTTTTTCTTTTTTAACCTAATATATGTTTGTGGTTGGAAAATTGATTAAAAATATGTGTATTTTGACATTAGTCACAACTATTTATCGCGTTTGGTGACTGAGGAATAATATTTTAAAGGTAATGAGGCAAGAGAGTTGTCGCTACATTTTGTAATTACTAGAGCTCAAGAAGTTTGTGCTTAGGGCTCAAGTAGTTAGGGGTCCAATTTGACATACACGCGCGCGCACACACACACACATATATATAAAATCTTTCTTTTTTTTTCTGCATTTTAATTTATATTGTTGCTCTATTCAGTTTTATTGAATAATAATGAATATTATTATTGGTCTTTTCAGTTTTTTTTTTTTTTTTGTTTAAAGAAGAAAAAGTAGAGAAATGATAATATGGTGTCATACGCCTATGTGGTGTGTTTAAATACAATAGGTTTGGCCCTGTCGGTGACTAGCAGTTTCCAACATCACGGTGGAAATGAATCCTTTTAGAAAGAGAAATATGCTATTGCCCTTCATATGTCATGAGTTTGATTCTAAGCTTGTATAAATAAATACGGTAATTCCAGAAAAATTGTTTGCTTCACTGACTAAAATCAAACTTGTTATCTCTTCCTAGAATAAATTATTGTTACTTAAAAATAGAAATCTAAGTGCCAAGAAAGTGGAATCTCGTGGATGGCAGTTGCCTACTTCAATCTTGTGCAAAAGGGCCATATTGATTTGCTAATTAGATGCGGTTGATTGAAAAGTAAACAGGATATATCATCCATATATATGGAATAAAAGAAGCGACTTTATAAAGAATTGGTTCATGCTAGTCTCACTGTACCACTAATGTTGGTGCCTTTCCTGCACGATCTATTGACATAGACGTGAGATCCATGAGCCCGGCAATTTACACTTACTATAATAGGGGGATTAATTACTTATTTTTAATTGGTCCACTAAACATGTAGGCCAATAAGTAACCTCATAAAGTATCATCTGCTTGCAGCTTATATTAGAAAATTTTCATGATTTGCGCATCATCATATCATGTCATATATATATATATATATATATAATAAAAGTAGGAAATGCAATGCTGAGAAGATGAGAACGCATTCATTTTCGAGGTGAAAGTCTATGGCAAATAATAGGGGGCGGAAAAGATTTACACTCCTGAATCTTGTGGACTTGGATGCAAGTCTTACAGTGGATGGATGGAGAAGCCGAGAAGGTTATAAAAATGATTTAATACCAGGCGCCTAGTGACGTAATGATATTAGAAAGTGATGTAGGATAATATCAACCACCGATATGAGTATATCATTTCCACCACAACCACCACTGCAATAATTAATATCAGTAGCTCATATTATACCACACCACCTATGTGGTGAAAGACGTCTACGTCTGGTGCTAGATCATTTGTCGTCCCTCCAATGTCTTGATTCTTGATGATATATAATTTAAAGGGATTGAAAATTTTTTAGCACTCATACGGGTGCATGTATGCACTCATAGGGGTGCCGTTGCAATGTACATGCATGTATGCACTCGACGTGATTGCATGTATGTACATAACGTGCATACATAAAGTTACATCACCTGTAGAGTTGCTAAAATTTTATTCTCAAGAGACCGTAGCCCATGTAGAACGAATTATTTTGCTATTTCTAAATCCGATCTACACACCGTAAATATTCTCTCTCTCTCTCTCTCATTTTTATTTATTTATTATCTTTTTGTATTTTGAATGAGAAAATTGTTTATGGCCAAATACGACCAGAAATGAAGTGCATCACGTGGAGTTTTCTAATTCCCTGTCCTCGTCGAGACAGCCATACATTAGCTCAAACTGTTCAAATGTGAGCACCATTATTAATTTCCTTTAAGAATCCAATGAACCTATATAACCTATTTTTTTATTGATATCATTTGTTGAACATGAACCACTTATTTAAATAGTTGAAATAATGTCCCAAGGAAAATCCATATCGATTAAATGTGAACATTAACTGTTATGTAAAAATAAGAATTTGAACTGCTACTCATAATGAAATATAATTTAAGATCAAATAAAATTCTTAATTGCCACATTAGAGACTGAAAACCTCAAAAGAGCAATTTTTTTTGTCTGAAAGTTATTTTGAAAAAAATTATTTCAAGATTGGCGTATTAATTAAATGAGCCTCTATCTTTTAGAAGTATATAGAATAATACTGCTTGACATATATAAGATTTGGGTGACTACCGATTCTACATTTAACAATTTATGCGCGATTAACGTATTGGTTAAATTATGTTCTCGTTACATCCCTACACGTGCAAACTACAATATTATTAGAAATAAATTTGAACTCAGACACATGAATATTACATAGAATATATTGTCATGGGGCCTAAATTCTAATAACACAAACACAAAAATGCTCTAGAATATGACTACTCATCTCTATATAGAATTCATAGATTGGTTTTATAAGAAACTAAATGCTCGTTCTTTTTTTTTTCCTTTTTTTTTAACTATTACTTGGAAAATTAGCAAAATTTCAAATTTAAAGATAAAGAAATGATAAATGGTTAAATATTGTATTAAATTTTTCCAAGTATATAAAGAACCAGGTTGATTGAAAAATAACCCACATGGTTATTTCTAATGTCCGAAATTAACGGCTTTATATTTTGAACTTTACAAAATAATGTTCATGAAATATTTTTAAGGACTAAGTAACTCATAACAAATGGTATATTCATTTATAGTCAATAACTTATAAATAAAATCCATTTTTTAAACTCTATGTTAAGTGAATATATATATGTGTATATATATATATATATCGATCTTTAAAAGACCAAAGCAATTATAGAACCCAATTTTGTAGTCAATATTCTATGTGAGTATATGCATATATATGTAAATGATAAAACTTCCATATCCGTAACAACTTTAATTTTTGTGAGTAATTGTAATTTGAATAATTTTATTTAGACAAAAAAGAGACAAAATTTATGTCACGACCATATGTGTGCAAGAAAAAATTTACTCATTGCATGCACAAACTCCAAATTTTACGTTTTTTATAAATTTTCTTTCTTTGTGTAGTATTGACATTCACCGGTATCACTTATACCTCTTATTTTCTTTGTCTTGTAATTTTTTTTTAAAGAAAAGATTGAATGCTCTTAAACTTTAATAAAGCAATCATTAAAGTGTAGTGCTTTCTCTACTAAATACAAAAAAGCATGGTTAAAGTCATCATTTAACTCTCACTTTTCTAGTAGGATATTTTCCTGAGCCTTTAAAGTTCTTTTCCCAGATTTTATGCGGAATAGTCATTGACAAATATCATGAGAGGTTTTGAAACTCATTTGTAATGTATACTCATTTGTAATGTATTTAACCTAAAATTTGAGTTACAATAAAAATCTTATAAAAAGATATATATCATAATTTTTCGTTCTCAAGAATCTAGGGTCAACTATACAAATTACTTCCCCCCCCCCATATACACACACACACTCTCTATCCATTACCTTTCTAATCTGTCGTACTTCAACTATTATTATATGGTAATTTTATGAGCCGATAAAGAAATATCTTAATTTTTCAAGGTTATTATTTTACAAATTTCTTCTGTATGTAATTTGGCAGAAAAATAGTGATCATATATGGTTGCGTAACATATAAGGGTGTAGTGATCATATAAATGATGCATGTCCCATTATCATAATGATAGAGAATAATATATTAGTTCAAATGATCGGTTGACATGCATGTGTGTGTCTTATTTATCATATAAAACAATAAATTTCTTGATAAACCTTTTTTCCTTCAAAAAAATTTCTCAATAAATTTTTGATTCAAGCATAACTCCACGAGTATATAGATTGTTGAACAAGTTTACTCGTTTTAGTAATCACAAGTGGCAGACACAAGTTGTTTCGAGTTGAGTATATTAAAGTATAAATACTAAATATCAACTAATCTTATTATTATTATTATTATTATTTTTGAGCCAAGAGATTCAACCTCTAGTATATATTGGTAGTATTGGTGGAGAAGGCGAAAAGTTTCAAAAAACTGAACTATAATTATTTGAATACACACACAGATCTCACGATTAATAATATATATTGATTCGGACAACTTCAGCCCACTACGGCATTGCTATATATGGTCCAACCTCAACCTATTATTGAGGCCAGAACCGAATTCGGCTTAAAATTATTTTATAATGAATTAATTAATTAACTAGAAATTCACCAAGAAATTGGCTCTTTCATGTATGTGTGTATATACATATACACACGTATATGTGTGTGTGTGAGACATCCATTGAAAGGGGAGTATTTAATTATTCTCAATGTACTAAACACCACAAATGATCTCCCGCCATATGTCTAACCCGCCAAATGCACTAATACACACACGGTGAAAGATTATTGGATAAATCACATAGAGTATATCCATCGAGTCAAGAAATTTGTTGTCGGAAATTTTGCCGTCGCCTATCTCATGCCATGCTTCTTCTTTCTCCAAATCAGTTCTAATGTTAGTCAATCAAGATTCGCCATCAAGAGAGGAAAGAACCTTTACTTTAGGTTAGGCCGAACTCATCATTCACTCTCCCGTCCATCGATTGGCGAGTATGCATCCAATCAACGCATAGCAAATGAAAAAAGCGTTAATCCAGATACCCTATGTGATTTGTCCAATAACCTTTCACAATGTCTATATCTGGTGGAATTATCCCACCAAACGTATGGTGAGAGAATGAGATTGTACCAAATACTTTTTAAATGTTTAAGCACTAGATAGATAATGCGACATGATACTTGTGACATAATACCATGTGAAATATGGATCGTGTCGTGATGTGCTAAACATGTCACATCATTATTTGACACCATTAAGACGCCATATCTCTTATACTTGAATATTCCTACATCAACTTGTTACGTGTATTCTTATTCTTATATTGTTGTTGTTGTGGTTGTTGTTTTTTTGTTATATAACTATCGGAATATGTTTTAATTAACATGTAAACTAGCGTCTCCTAAGTTCAAGGACCAGACGTGGATTTTGGCTACTTTCATCTTTCCGATCTTGGAATATTACTCAAAGATAACGCACTACTTTTAGTATATTCTTCTTTTTAAATGTAAAAATATAATTGTATATAATAAAACCGGTAATATTCTCTATGTTGTATTTGAAGGATTCTAAAGTGCAAGCTTCTAGTAGTTCTATTATTTAGGGGTTGTTTGAAGCTATTTATCCAAATTGAATTATAAAGAGAAATTATAAAGAGGTGAAATGAGTGGTGTAGATTTAATATAAGTTTGAAATTTATGATTATAGATGAAAAGTAGTCAAATCAATAGTCAAATCAGTGGTAGGTGGGATTATAAAGAGAAATGATAAAGAGTATCAAACAACCCCTTAGAATCTATTTTGCCTCAGTTTGGAATCAAAATATTTAAAACATTTGAATTGTAATAAAAATACGTATTAACATGCAGTTCTAGGTATCACCATGTATTCTAATATTATATCACAAACTGAACACAAACTTAGTTACGACAAGTTTTAGTCATAATATTGCCTGATGAAACTACTTTCTAACTGTTCCACCATAAAAGTCATTTCGGTAAATACTCCACTAAGAAAATTAGTCATTTTCTTGAAAGTAAAGAAAATTAGTCATTTAATCATGATTTTTTCCACAGTCGAAGAAGAGCAAGTCAAATTCTACATTTCCACAATTAAACCACCATAAAATTATTATTATTAGGCTGCAATTCTATAATAATAATTAATTAGAAGAAAAACAATCCTCAATTCTAATATTTCCATTAAACTACCATAATGGCTAGTTAATTACTAAAGTCCACTACAACCCACCTAGATTTTTATATTCCCTCCGTCCCAAAAAGGTATTCCTCTTTTCCTTTTTGTATGTCCCAAATTATATTCCTCATTTCTTTGTAGAGGTGTATTAAAAATTTCTTTTTCCTGTCATACCCCTATCTAATGTTTTTGGAATTAACCACACTAACAATATGATTAACTTAGTTATGCATGAACTAATCAACCTTTCATGAATAAATAAAGACATTATAGGAATTATGTATTTTAATTTTACTTTTTTGAGTACATTAATCTGTTTGAATTTGGAAGGGGGAAAATCTTTGTGGGATGGATCGAGTAGTTATTAAACACAAATATCTAGTGCTACAATATTGCATTAACTTAATTATTATTGTAGCTTACAAATTCAAGTTACAATGTTAAAAGATAAAAACAACATAATAAATCCGACTTTCCTGCCAACAGTTGACACACTTTAGGTTTGCCAACCGTTACAGTCTAATTTTTCAAAGGCTTAATACAAGACGAGAAATTAATCATATAAATTCTGCCCTTGTATTCTTGTATTTATTTATGTCTCAGTTCTCATCATGGCATAGCAGTATCATTCCACACCTTGTGTTTCACTTCTGTCGACCATACTTTCAAGTTTTTGTTGCCTTTACAATTCATGGCCACCATCCATCTTTGTCAAAACGTGCATAGTTTTGAATGCTTGTTTAATCATTATACATTTACATGGCCTGTTGTGGTTCGAATTGTGTTATTATAATGATTGGATACTCATATTTTCAGTCAGAAGGCTCAAGTTCGATCACAGTTATCGCTCGCGTAATTTTCCTCCCTTCCCCTATCTCCCCCTCATATTAGGGGGAAAAAAGTCGCCTATTTATCATGTGATTTTTTAACAATTCTAACCCTAGGCTGAGCTTGGAATTCTAACCCTATATCCCGCCACTTGTATGAGAGGAGAAAATTTTCGTTGGAATTGTTATTAGAGTCATGCTTCTGTTTCTTAAAGAATTAGCAATAGTTTTTAGTTGTCTAGTAAACTTTAGAAAACTGCTTAGAGAAGAATCTACTTACTCTAGAAGTAAAAATTGAGAAGCAACAAAAAGGTAACTTTTATATCTTATGCGAAATTAATTCACTTTTGGCCGATATGAATTTTGGTACTTCCAATGTTCAGTGTGATGCCAACATAGTTGCCCACACTCTAACCTCTCATTGATTTTTCATGTTCTTGGACTCATAAAGTTCCTATGTTTTTGCACGCAATGAATGAAATTTCCTTAAAAAAAAAAAAAAGTAATTGTCAAAATCTGCTTTTAACGCTTTCAATTATTTATTTATAAAATTTCAATTTTGACCTTTTTACATGTTAAAATTTCACATTATCTAATTTTTCTTATAAAATTACTCATGTCTAAAATATCCTTTATTTTCTTTCAAAAAGTACTTTATATTTATTTTTTATATTAAAAAAATCAAAAAATTGAATGTTCTATGATACAAATAAAATAAATTAAATATATTTAATTTTAATCTGCATATATTATAATTTTAATTTATAGTTTGTAACTTATGAAATTTAACATTAGTAAGTTTAAGATGATAAAACAATTGCAAAATAAACGAGTGTGTAGGAAATTCCATAATGAAATTGTATATTAGTATTAATATTAAATTTTAATGTTCCGTTTTCAAAAATAAAAATAAAAATTATTTGTGTACCAATGGAAAATCAATTGAAACTGAAAATAAATTAAACAATATATAATGGATTTTTGACATTGTTAAAGGTAAATGTCATTTTAAGTAACACAGTAATGAAGCATTTATTTTTACCAAGCACTTGAATATTATTTTTAAAAATAGGTTGTACTTCTAAATAATAATTTACCAAACACTTAACTAATTATTCTAAGAGTTGCAACTTTTTTTTTCCAGTACAAAAAAAAAACAGATTCTCCATCCATCGTATTAATATTAAACTAAACCTTATTATCAGAAAATCGCAAGTATACTTGGATCAATAACTTTTGATAATAATAACCTAGAAAAAGAAGTTGGTTATTTTTTTGGTTCGCAAAAGTTAGGTTATTTTAAAGTCAATATAAAATAAAATACTACTCCCTCCATTTCAATTATATAACTCATGTTACCTTTTTGTCCCAATTATATAATCCCCTTTCTTTACTTAGAAGTCTAAAATTACATTATTTACTAATTTACTCCAATTTTACTCTAATTTAATACTTAGTTAAAACTATCAATTTTAAATTTTAATCATTAAATAAGGGTAAATAAGGAATACATATTACAAAATATATTTTTTTAATATAATTCTTAATCCATATAAAGTAGCAAAGTGGACTATATAATTGAGAATGATAGAGGTACTTATTAAACCAGTCTACAATTAGTTAAAAATGTTTCGATATAACACGAAGTGCAGAATAAAGAGAAGTCTTTAGTTGTTTTCTCATTATATTAGACATATTTTTATAACTCAAAATACATTATACTTCTTCCAAATTTCAATATAGCCTTATTTTTAGCTGACATTCACAGGATTAGCATACCACTTTAAGGATTTGAAATAGCAGATTTTGAAGAATTTCATGGCAAAAAAGAGACGAGGATTGAAGGAGATTGAGTGGTGTTGTGGACAAACATATATATTATATGAAATGATAGTAGTAAATATTTCCTTTGCCTTCAACGGTAGATGTGAAAACCTCCAATGGGGTAGTTGATACAAATTGAGTAATGAAACCCAATAAATAAAGATACCTCATTGACGATGAAAGTTAGAGAGTGATATATACACACACCATTTAATCCCCAAGTGCACCACCCACCCTACTCCGACCGGGGCCTCGGTTCTTGGGATGATTTGGTCCGTCCCGTCCAACTGAACTCGAACTATTTCTGTTGACCATTAATTTTCAAACGTAACTTCTCACTCGAATCCCTTAAATTCGATCGAGAGAAGATTGATTTGAATTGATTATCAGTGCGTGTCGATACCCGAATGTAATTTTCACTTCCTTTACCCACCACCCAATTGAGATCGGAAACTTTTCGAATCTCATATTGTGACCAAAATTCTGGCGTGAACACGCATATGCGCTCAACATGTCAGCTGTATCCATTGTACTATTTCCCAATATGGTTTTGCTTTATGGAGAAAAGCCGATTCCCTTTTATCAAAAACCATGGATTTTTCTCCTTTTCTAGATGATTATTATTATTACTACTACTATTAATAATTATTATAGAAGGAAAAGAAAATTAAAGATTCATGGTTCCATTCCATTTTCTTGGTTCATATAAAGTCATTGCTCTGCTCTCTCCGCGTGTACAAAGTCCAAGCTTTCTTTAATTTTCTCCATTTTAGTCCAACGTTTTCTCTCTATTTTCTTCAGTTTCTTTACTTCCTCCTTCACCTCTCTCTCCTTTCACGCAGACACAGGGGGAGAAAGGTTTTGCGAGAAATTCGCAGGGATTAAGGTTTGCATGTAATTCTCCAGGAAACAAAAATTCAAGAATTCGACAATGCTAATGAACTCTGTCATCTTGAATTGGTTTCTTTTTCATGTGGGTTTGTTTTGATTTTACATTCAAAGAATTCGTGATTGCTACCCAATTTGGAAAAATGATTTCTGGGTTTTGATCCGGGGGGGGGGATTCTTCTGGAAAAACTCTGTGTCTCAAGCAACCTTTGATTTTTTAATAATAATCATTAAAAATAGTTTGTCTGGACGTCGAACGATAATAGTCATTTTTATATTAGACCGGTTTGTATTCTCCTTGGCATTCCCTCTCTTTCTTATATACATAAATTAAAAAAAAAAGGTGGAAGGAAAATCCCATAAAATTTCTTGCTCCCATAAAATTTCTTGCTCTTTTCCCCTTTCCAATTAATCCATTTTTTTTCTGTTTTTTTCCCTCTCTTTTCCTCTTCTTTTCTCTTTCCCCAGGGAGAGAGAATCATCCCTCCCTCTCCATTGAAGAGCCAGCATGGATTTCAGCGACGTTTCAATGCAGTCAAATCTTCAACGCCTCTTGGATTGCACAACTCCTTCTGTCCCATCTCAATTCCAATCCAAGGTTTTTGTTTTTATTATTTATAATTTTTTTTCTGTCTATGAATGTTAAAAAATCTTCAACGCTATCATGAATTCATGGGGTGTGTAATTGTTTTGATGATTGCTGAATTATTTTGTTTGTGACTGATCTTGTTTCTTGTGTGGCAGAGTGAGATGAGAAAGCTTAACAGGCTATGGAATCCATGGGAAGGGGAGAAAGTGGAGTATTTTTCATTGAGTGATCTTTGGAATAGCTATGATGAATGGAGTGCCTATGGGGCCGGAGTTCCGATTCGGCTTTCCAATGGCCAAAAGTTAGTTCAGTACTATGTTCCATATCTTTCTGCAATTCAAATCTTCACCAGCAGTTCTTCTAAAAACTATTTAAGGTAATGCAATTCACACATTTTATCCATTGTAGTTAATGATTATAGTTTATAAGTTAGTATATGCCCTTGGATGAATTATTTTCAAGAAAATTCTTGATTAAATGATGTTGTCTAAAAGGGAATACATGGAAATAAAGAGGCTTTGAGGTTTTCTTTCAATCAAGTCATGGAAGAAAGCCCCCCTGAAGAAATACTGAAGGTAGCAACAAAGCTTTGAGCATAGCGGTCGGCTAAAAATACTCATAGCTTTACATAAACTTGTAATGCTTTTTTGCCAAATTGGAGTTGATTGAGTTTCTATATATTTCTCAAATTTGAATTGCTAAAAAGCTATAATATCAAAGATTTTGGTTCTAACCTGGTTCTCTTTTTGGCTAGTTTGATTGTCTGGATTCTTAAAGAAAAATGAGTAAGTTGGATTAATCATCATGTATAATAATAGGGAAGAGACAGCATCAGCATGTGAAACGAGGGATTCGTTTAGTGACTCATTCAGCGATGAGAATGAGAGCGAGAGTGACAAGCTGTTGGCATGGGATGGATGTTCGTCTGAGGAAGGATTACTTGAGCAAGATGGCTTTACCAATGACCGATTGGGTTATCGGAACTTTGAGTACATTGAGAGATCTTCTCCTTATGCACGAGTTCCTCTACTCGATAAGGTAATCCTTCTCTAATTCGCTTGCATGGTATCAATGTTTGTAGTTTCACCGCATTTACTTTCTACCATCGAAGTCCCGAAAAGGATCCTCAATAACAACGATCATGTATATTGGAATCAATTAAATTCCTTTTCTTGATAGGCATCTAACAGATATTTACTACTTTTGACTCTTGACAATGAATTAGAATCTTTTCCTTTTTTTCCCCTTCCTTTGAAATTTTCGTGCTCATCTCTTTTTGGGATATCGCGTCTTGTCTATTACAGGTTGTCTCAATTCTACTCCGTCCCTTGATATGGTTACAAATTATTCTTCTATTGCAGAGTATAAAATTTTTCTCTTCTTTCCTTAAGAAGAATATGTTCTCCCCTTTCTACTTTCATATTCTTGTCCAAAGTAGGAAATGTGATTTCATCTCAAACATGTAGTTTTTGTATTTCCCTTTTAATTGGCTTTTACGTGCCAAATTATAATTTAATACGGTTTATTCCTTATTTTCCAGATAAGCAGCTTAGGGCGAAGATACCCGCGACTGATGTCATTAAGAAGTGTGGATCTTTCCCCTGCTAGCTGGATGGCAGTTGCTTGGTTGGTCTCTCTATCTCCCTCTGTAGTGCATATGTGACATGTCAATACAAAGCATTCGGTTAAAACATAAATAAAAGTCGCAATTTTCTCTTATTCTTTTAGTTTTACGACTTTATATACACAAGCATTCAGCCAAACAAAACATTATTAGTTTTTGTTCTGAGCTTCTGTTGTTTTGAACAATGATTCTTTTGATGAGTTTCATGTTTAAACGGTCTAAAAGATTACATTGTCAGATGATTGATGGTGAATCACATTCAGGTACCCGATATACCCCATTCCCATGGGAAGAAGCCATAAAGACTTGTCGACGTGCTTTCTCACATTTCACACCCTTTCTTCTTCTTTTCAAGGTATAAACTTACATGTTTTGATTGAAACGTGACTTACTGTTGTGACCAAAAACACAATTTGAGACGAGTAATCCATTATCATGAAACAGATGTTGAATGTCAAGACAACCCTGCCATCAGTACCGGAAGAAAGAAAAGAAACGAAGGAGAAAGAATCCCTCTCCCTCCATTTGGTTTGGCGACCCATAAGTTGCTAGGAAATATTTGGTTTTCAGACAATAGTAGAGATCGTGAGAGAGTTGTATCACTTTTTAACGTTGCTGACTCGTGGCTAAAGCAACTAAGTGCAGATCATCACGACTTCAAATACTTTGCAGCTCAACGTTGTTAAGGTCACGAACAATCCCCCAAAATCACTCTTTGCTTATATTAGGAAGAATGAAAGAAAACGAGGGGAGTTGGTTGGATACTTTAGCTCGGAAAGGACTCTTGTTTATATTTCAGCATAACTAGGATCTCATTACAGTCGGATTCTCGTTTTTGTATGACTTTTGCTGCAACTTCCCAGGTGAAAATTGTATGTACTTTTATGAAATGGAATGATAACATATAGATACTGAATTGCATATTTCTGCAATTAAAGTTTATTATTGATCTAGTCACAATTACCTTTGGCAACCATTTATAAATTTGGACAACATATATTTTATGTCATTTTAATTGATTAAATTTTGTTGAAAAGCCAAAAAAGTGTGGCATAATGTAATTAGATGGTGATGTGTCACTTGTTGTTGACTAAGTGTTCGTTGAAGTTTAATTCTTATTACCTCATTCACGTACAAATGGTAATTATAAATGGTTGAGAAATGAACCCATAGTTAAATTTGAGTGACCTATGCTGCAATCAGCCCAAGATGTTACAAAGAATTCCCATTTCCACGATTTTTTTTAAAAAATGCCATTTTCGTAATTTCAAAAACATAAGGTGCTATTTTTGAAATTTTGAAAAGTTAAAGAGTGCTGCTTTTGGAATTTTTCAAATTTTAACAAGGGGTTGTTTTTTCAATTTTCTAATCTTTTGTGTATTTTTGCAATTTTTCAAAGTGGCAATTTCATAATTTTTAAAGTTAATAATTACCATTTTGCCAATTGAACATTCTTACAGCTTGTTTGAAGCTATTTATTTTTGTAATTTATAAAGAGAATTTATAATGAGCTAAAATAAATTGTGGAGATTTAATTGAAATTTGAAATGTGTGGTGATTATTAAATAGTCGTCAAATCAACAGTCAAATTATAGTAGGTGAATTTATAAAGAGAGAAAATAAAGGGGTTCAAACAACTCCTTAAAAAGCTATTTTTTTAATTTTTTTTAATTCTTTAAGTTTCAAAGTTATAAAGTACAAATTCTGACCTTTACAAAATTTTAAAGTTGCAAAATGTCATTTTCTCGTTTAAACTTTCTCAAAGTTACAGATTTTTCCATTTTTCAATTGCTAAAAATTAGTTCAGGGTGGTCATTGGTGTGGGTCATATACTTCTCGTTTGTGAGGGATACAGTGAAAATTTAAGGTACTATTGATAATTAATCAAAAAATAGCCATTTCGAGGATATTTGCAAGAATTGTCATTTTCGAATCTAAAATTCATATGGTGCTATTTTTTAAATTTTTCCAAAGTTAAAATGCTTTTGCAATTTTCTGAAACTTTATGTGAGTAGTCTTTGCATTTTTTCTCATTGGTATTTTTTCCAATTTCTAATGTTATAAATTGTCATGTATTGTCGTTTACTTGTTCTGAAAAAAGTAATTTCGTAATTTTAAAGTTGCAAACTACCATATATGACAGCATCAAAATTTTAAAGTTGCAAGTGCCATTTTGTCATTTAAATTTACCGAATATGAAGATCTCCCATCTTTTCATTAGCTACAAGTTTGTTCTAGATGGTCATGCTTTTTACGTCGGATAATACTTCTTTGTGAGGGGTTGGGGTGAAAGAGTATTGCAGACAATTTGTCAAAGAATAGTTGTTTTCACGATGTTTACACAAAAAAAAAGCCATTTTTGCAATTTCAAGGCCATAAGGTGCTATTTAAAAAAATTTCGAAAGTTGAAAATTACTACTACTTTTCACAATTGTTTAATTGTGTAAATTGCTCTTTTTGCAATTTTTTGAAGTTTTTAGGTGTCATTTTTGCAACTTTTCAAAGTGGTATTTTTGCAAATTCTAAAGTTAAAAATTATCATTCCGCCACCTACTTGTTCTAAATAATCAATTTGCTAGAAAATGTCTTTTTGGTAATTTCAAAATCAAACGATGCTATTTTTAAAATTTTCCATGGTTAAAATGTGATACTTTTGCCATTTTTCGATTCTGTGCCATTTCCCGATTCTGCAAATTCTTGTTTTTGCAATTTTTCGAAACTTCATGTATGTCATTTTTGCATTTTTTTCGGATTGGTATTTTTTCAATTTCTAATGTTATAAATTGTCATGTATTGTCATTTACTCGTTCCGAAAAAGTAAGTTTGTAATTTTAAAGTTTCAAACTACCATATATGACAACATCAAAATGTTAAAGTTGCAACGTGCCATTTTTTCATTTAAACTTTACCGAATAGAAAGATCTCCCACCTTTTCATTCGCTAAACGTTAGTTTCAAATGGTCATGCTTTTGGGTCAAATACTACTTCTTCATGAGGGCTGGGGTGAAAGTTTAAGAGTATTGCAGACAATTTGTCGAAGAATAGTCGTTTTAACGATATTTGCAAGAAAAGCCATTTTTGCAATTTCAAGGCTATAAGGTGCTATTTTAAAATTTTTTCAAAGTTGAAAAGTACTACTTTTTGCAATTTTTCAATTCTGTAAATTGCTTTTTTGGCAGTTTTTTGAAGTTTTTAAGTGTCATTTTTGCAATTTTTCAAAGTGGTATTTTTGCAAATTTTAAAGTTTAAAATTACAATTTTGCCCGTTGTTCTAAATAATCAATTTGCAAGAATGTCATTTTCATAATTTCAAAATCATATGGTGCTATTTTTAAATTTTTCCAAAGTTAAAATGCACTACTTTTGCAATTTCACAATTCTGCAAAAATTGCCCTTTTTACAATTTTCCAAAACTTTATGTGAGTCATTTTTGGATTTTCACAGGTTGGTGTTTTCTCAATTTCTAATGTTATAAATTATCATGTGTTGTTATTTACTCATTTCAAGAAAAAGTAATTTTGTAATTTCAAAGTTGCGAACTACAATATATGACAACATCAAAATTTTAAAGTTACAATGTGCCATTTTGTTATTTAAATTTTACCGAATAGAAAGATCTCCCACCTTTTCATTGGCTAAAAGTTTGTTCAAGATGGTCATGCTTTTGGGTCAGATACTACTTTTTTGTGAAGGGCTGGGGTGAAAGTTTAAGGTTATTGTAGACATTTTGTCAAAGAATAGTCATTTTTACGATATTTCCACCCTTCCTAAAAAAAGAAGGCATTTTTGCAATTTCAAGGCCATAATGTGATATTTTAAAAAATTTTCAAAGTTGAAAAGTGATACTACTTTTTACAATTTTTCAATTCTATAAATTGCTATTTTTATAATTTTTTGAGGTTTTTAAGTATGACTTTCACAATTTTTCAAAGTGGTATTTTTGCAAATTCTAAAGTTAAAAATTACCATTTTGCCAATTCTTCTAAATAATCAATTTGCAAGAAAATGTTTTTTCACAATTTCAAAGTCATATGGTGATATTTTTAAAAAAATTCTAAAAGTTAAAATGTGCTACTTTTGCAATTTTCCAATTCTGCAAATTGCTGTTTTTGTAGTTTTTTGAAACTTTATGTGTCATTTTTGCATTTTTTTCGGATTGGTATTTTTTTCCATTTCTAATGTTATAAATTTGTCATGTATTGTCGTTTACTCATTCTGAAAATGTAATTTTGTAATTTCAAAGTTGCATACTACCATATAAGACAATATCAAAATTTTAAAGTTGTAATGTGCCATTTTGTCATTGAACTTTACTAAATAGTAAGAGCTCCGACCTTTTCATTGGCCAAAAAGTTAGTTCCGGAGGTCATGCTTTTGGGTTGGATCCTACTTCTTCGTGAGGGGTTGGGTGAAAGTTTAAGAGTATTGCAAACAATTTGTCAAAGAATAGCCGTTTTTATGATATTTGCAAAAAAAAAGGCCATTTTTGTAATTTCAGGACCATAAGGTGCTATTTTAAAATTTTTCAAAGTTGAAAGTGCTACTACTTTTACAATTTTCTGAAGTTTTAAGTGTCGTTTTTGCAAATTTTCAAAGTGGTATTTTTGCAAATTCTAAAGTTAAAAATTATCATTTTGCCAATTACTTTAAATAATCAAATTTTGTGGTTTCAAAGTTAAAAACTACCATTCATGACAATTACAAAATTCTAAACTTGCGAAGAGTCATTTTCTTGTTTGAACTTTCTCAAAAAGACAAATTTTCTATTTTTTCAATTGGTAAAAATTAATACAGGGTGGTTATGGGTCTGGGTCGTATGCTTTGTGAGGGGTCGCGGTGAAGATTTAAGGATACAGTTCACAATTCATCAAAAAAAGTCATTTCGAGGATATTTGCAAGAAAAATATCATTTTCGCAATTTCAACACCGTAAGGTGCTATTTTTTAAATTTGCCAAGTTAAAATGTGTTACTTTTGCAATTTTCTGATTCTAAAAATTGCTGTTTCTGTTATTTTCCGAAAGTTTATGTTATTCATTTTTGCATTTTTTTTTTAGATTGGCATTTTTTTTCAATTTCTAATGCTCCAAATTTTCATTTTTCACTATTGCTCATTCTAAAAAAATAATTTTGTAATTTCGAATTTGCTAACTACCATATGTAGCAATTTCAAAATTTAAAGTTTCAAAGTGTTATATTGTTTGAAGTTTCCCAAATAAGCAGATTTTCCCACTTTTTCAATATCATTAAAAGTTAGCTCAACGCATAGGCGCAACAACATTGGTCAAGGCATGCCTAAATTTACGATAAAATCCAAAATGTGAAACTCAAATTTTGAGTATAAATGTTGCCTAAACTGATCTAGATGAGTTTTTGAGAAATCTGTTTTGAGCCATCTAAGACAGGCTCAACTCGGCCCCTTAACACACCTTTCGTCGCAAGGCAGCCCGGCAAATTACTCGGCCAAGGTTCCGGAGGACTCAAAAAGCATGCCAAGACGAGCAGAAATGAGAATCCAAACAAGACATCTGATTGGTGATAGAAACTCCATGTGGACCACGTTAGACATCCATCTTATCCTTACCCTTTCAATATCCCCGCTCCCCCCATTCCGACCCCGTTTCTTACCCGCAATCCAAAGATTTTCCCATAAAAAACACTCCTACTTGGAGCATAAATAAAAGCTTAAAATCTAACTGAAAATCCCAGAAAAAATTCCTTCTAATGGCTCTTCAAGGTGCTTCATTAATTTCCTCCAACCTTAGCCTCCCAAAAGAGGTTTGCTTCTACTTCACTGTTTCTTCAACTTCAGATTTGGTGTTTCTTGTGCTGTAAAAATGTAATTGTGTTTGTTTGTTGCTCAGAATAAGCTAAATGCTTTCAAGGAGACCACCTTTTTTGGAGTTGCAGTGCCATCAGCTTCTAAAGCTGAATTCAGCCTTTCTTGCACAGGGAACAAGGTAACCCACCCCCCATTGGGTGTGTGTCTCTTTCTGGGAAGTTGGAATTGAGAAAGAAATGAATTGAAGATGGCTATTCATTAATTCACGGACTGATAAACAGATTAGATGGATTCAATTCAACTTCATCATTTGATAAAGCTTTGAAGCTGTCTGGCTCTGGCAAATTAAACTCACCTGGCATAAAATGTAAAAGCTTGGATTTAGCTAACCGTTAAGCCTTTTTTCTATGGAGCCATGCTTCATAAGGAGACCGACTACAATAAAAAACAGCTACATGTATGAAACTACATGATAGCCCTTTTATGTTTCTATAAAACTGACTTTTCAATTTGTAATCTTGTACCCATGATAGCTTAGGGCCTTAAGCAATTCATACTCGTGCTATATAGTAAAATGAACAAGATTTCAAACTCTTCCCCACCCCCACCCCCACAAATATATATATATATATATATTCCCGTTCTCTACAGAAAGAGGAAGTGGAAAAAAACTAAAGTTACTGGACAGTCAGGATTGGAAAAGAAAAAAATGCTATAAATTTCTCAATTTCTATATTTTCCTTTCTTCTGATCTTTGCCCCGTAGAAACTAAGAAATGCAATCGGACCAATTCGAGCCCAAACTGCAACCACCACTCCGTCCGTCAACCAGGCTCCATCAGAAGAGAAGAAAACTATGCGCAAAGGTAACGTAATTATCACAGGAGCTTCTTCAGGATTAGGTCTGGCCACAGCAAAGGCTCTAGCCGATACAGGAAAATGGAATGTGATCATGGCATGCAGGAATTTCCTCAAGGCTGAAAGAGCTGCCAAAGCAGCTGGTATTGCTAAGGAAAATTACACAGTTATGCATCTTGACCTTGCTTCGCTTGAGAGTGTCCATCAATTTGTAGACACGTTCCGGCGTTCAGGCATGCCACTGGATGTGCTGGTATGCAATGCAGCAGTTTACTTGCCTACTGCAAAAGAGCCAACATTTACTGCTGAAGGGTTTGAACTCAGCGTTGGTACTAATCATCTTGGTCATTTCCTCCTAGCTCGGTTGTTGCTAGACGACCTGAATAAGTCAGAATACCCACAGAAGCGTCTCATTATTGTTGGCTCCATAACAGGTACCACGCCAACACATTTGACCATGCCGATGACATTAAAAGCTTAGTTCTTCATTTACCATACTTCTTGAGCAATTAAAATATTTGTTGATGCACATTTTTGTTGATGCACATTTTCCTGGGGCATTCTATTAGTAGCATGGAAAATCTCTAGATGTGAAATTTAGTTATTGGCTTAACTCCCCTTTTTTTTAGAAATAAAAAGAAACAATCAATACTGTATGCACTGGAGATCCCAATAGATATTAGATTGAAGATAAATGTAGAATCTATATTTAGAGATTTCATCCTGTTGATTTATTTCCTTTGCAGTGGTTATTTTCTTTGTTAGGTAGCTTTCAACATGTTATCATCAACGCCAAGCCTGAATATATTGAAATTAATTGAATTGGTCATGATTGGGATCCCTGTTAAAATTCTTCTCTCCTCTGTTTCTATGGATTCTCATTCTGCTGCATCAATATATCAGTTTTTTACTCGATTTACCTATCTTGAACTCCCAATAAATAATCAAGAAGCGCAATTACTCAGACTGGTATTCTGAGAATGTTCTGACCGTGTCTTCACATACCTTGCTCTCTGTCAGGGAATACAAACACCTTGGCAGGAAACGTGCCACCAA
Source organism: Nyctanthes arbor-tristis (assembly GCA_963692815.1). Classification (NCBI taxonomy): domain Eukaryota; kingdom Viridiplantae; phylum Streptophyta; class Magnoliopsida; order Lamiales; family Oleaceae; genus Nyctanthes; species Nyctanthes arbor-tristis. Next base: position 52,453 of record CAVNYN010282189.1, read on the forward strand.
AAGCCAATCTTGGGGATCTGCGGGGACTGGCAGGAGGTCTGAATGGAGTGGGCAGTTCTGCCATGATAGACGGGGGAGAATTTGATGGTGCAAAGGCCTACAAAGACAGCAAAGTTTGCAACATGCTTACAATGCAAGAATTCCACAGGCGTTTCCATAAGGAGACGGGAATCACCTTTGCATCTCTCTACCCAGGATGCATTGCTGAAACAGGCTTGTTTAGAGAGCAGATACCCTTGTTCAGAACTCTCTTCCCACCCTTCCAGAAGTACATCACCAAAGGTTATGTTTCTGAAGAAGAAGCTGGAAAAAGACTTGCACAGGTCAGTCACAAACTCAATTAATGAATGAAGGCATAGCAGTTCATGATGAACGGGATAGTAATATGAATGAATAACTCTCTCTTGAAACTCAGGTAGTAAGTGATCCAAGCCTTTCCAAATCGGGTGTATACTGGAGCTGGAACAAGAACTCTTCCTCGTTCGAGAACGAGCTCTCCAAAGAAGCAAGTGATGAAGGAAAGGCACGGAAACTGTGGGAGGTCAGTGAAAAGATTGTTGGACTGGCTTAATGCAGCTCAGATATCCAACCAAGCCAGTGATATAGAAACCAATGAACAAGTTTTCTTCAGGAAAATATATTCACTTTTCAAAATTCAGGATGGTTCACCAACAAATGCAGATGAGAAAATGGAACCAACAATTTAGTTGTGATCGGCAAGCTCTTCTTCTTCTTCTTGGGTAAATATAATTGTTGCTGAAAAACAAATACCCCTGTTTGTATCTCTTCTTGTCTGAAGCAACATAAAGGCAATTCCGCAAAGCAGTACACTAAAATGAGAAGCAAAAAAAATGGTTAACAGTGTTTAGGGAAGAAAGAACAGGGGTATGACTCAAGGCTCCAGCCATCATTAGTTAAAAATTAAGTTTGTACACTAAGCCATATCGGAATTGGATGACCGAAGAAAGAATAGGGAACAGAACGGAATACCGTACCCTGCGACTTTTGCGACCTAAAATTTTTAATTCTTTGTAGTGCTCTTTAACATTTGATGTTCTAATTCATCGCGATAAAAGGGTAACTAGTAGAAACCCATGATGCCGCATAGCAGCAGGATGATGGCAAGAACAGTCATTAGCTAGATATCAAATGACATACTTGGGAATAAAAAATCAGGTTACGTCAGGTCAACGACTCGGATCTCTCCTTCGCAACCTGATTCCTTGTTGCCAGTGAAACAACTGCAAAATTAATCTTAACACAGATACAGACCAATCAACAACACTAGGAGCAGAAGAAGCATTGTCAAGGTGAATTCAGACACTTCCATTTTCTGCGGTGCTTTTTTGCCATCCAAATTACATAGTGACAGTAGAGCAAAGGACATTTTAGAAGACCACTGGTAAACCATGAACCTAATAGAGAAGATTTATGCTAAACCCAAAACCTGAAAACTACCGGAAAGCACACAGACGGCAAAATGTAAAATGAACATCTCTTACATGCACACAGACAGCAAAATGTTGAATGAACATCTCTTCCACAACATCTAGATCGGAATAGGAAATTTGCTAAGGAGATAGATAAGGCTCCTATTAAGAAGATAGATGGCGTGCGTGGCGGAAATCTAACAAAAACGACCCCCCTATTGGTAGGGCTCAGGGGGGCCGTTTTTATTAGATTTCTGTCACGTAAGCCATAAGACTCCTTAATAGAAGATAGATAAGGCTTTATAGCCGAATTGACATAAATAGTACGATGCTTAAAAGCATCTTTTTAGACAAACATGGAAAACTACAACTAGCCCAACAAGACACATCGGGCTCAAAATATAACCGGCATATCTGAAACCAAAAGATGGAGAGCTAAAACAACAAAACTACAATAACCCAGAGATATTCTAGAGAAATTCTATGTAAATACATATATCCAGTACAATGTAACTCTGGAGGGTGAGAAACAGTAATCATAGTACATTTATTTGTGTACCATTCATTGCAAGGGGAAAAAATGATAATAACAGCCTAATTCTTGTTCTCAGCAGAATTCTCTTCCTTTCCAAGTGCAACTACCACTTTCTTCAAGATGGATTCTGTTGGTTGATGCGAATTCTCCACAGCCTTGGATATCGCCTGCCATTTTTCACCATGTTTTGGTTCTGCTGCTACACACCTCTCCAATACATCCTTCTGGGTGTCAACAGTACCACTCTGAAGTTCGAATTTGTAGTACCACGCCCAAAAATCCCCGATATCTGGAGCAAGAGTGACAGCCCTGTTGAACCATGTCCTAGCTTTATCAACTTTCCTCTCGTGCCAAAATAACTTGGCCACTGCAACAATGACATGTGGGTCCTGATCACATCTTCTATACGCATCCCTGCTCCTAGATTTTTGCTGAGGCCTAGGCACCATCTCAATTGACGCAGCCCACAGAATACCACTATTGGGGCACTCCTGCAATGCCTTCGCCATTAGAATATCAGCTTCCTTCTTGTGGCCATGTCGAGACTCCGCCCGGATTGCAGCAAGCCAGAGTTCAGGGTTCTGAGGATTCTTCTTCCTAGACATGGTGAGAACAGCTCGAGCTTTACCTAGCCCATTCATCTTTTCCTCTAGGTGAGCTAGAGAAAGCCACAAGGGAATACAGTTGGGGCAGTTCTTCAAGCCTTTCTCGTATGTTACCTTGGCTTCCTCCAAACTGCCAAGACGTTCCTCTAGCTGCCCCAGCATCAACCAGAGCTTGAAAAATGAAGGGAAACGTACTATTCCTTCATTCAGCAGCTCTCTCTCCTTTTCAACGTTCCCCAACTCTCTCTCGACAATTGCAGATTTCATCCAGACTCTTTCCGTGCCTCCCTTTTCGCGCACCTTTGCAAGGAGCATTCTTGCCCTCTCTGGTTCATGGTTCTCAAACTCGAGCTTGAATGCAGCCAGCCAAATCTCCTCAGAATCCGGGATTGCAGCATATGCTTCTTGCAGAATTGCTCGAGCTGCAGGAACATCACCAGCAAGCCACTTCTCTTTAGCTCCCATTAGCCACAGAACTTCTGCATGTGGTATGTAAGTGACTGCTTTACGCAGTAGTACATCAAGAGATTCCCTGGTGCCATGGCTCTTTTCAAGTTGTGCTGCTTTAAGCCATATGCTCTTCTTTGTCAAGAACATGGTAAGTGCATGAGCATATATCGCCCGAGCTGTCTCAATGGAACCACGCTTCTTGCACTCCTCAGCATCAGCAACCCAAGTCCGTTTCCTATCTTCTTCCTCAACTCCGACCCCAACAGTGTTATGAATTATAGCCTGACAAGTTGCAACAGAACCAGCTCGTTCAGCAGCCTCGGCCTCTTTCATCCAAGCTTCCCTGTCAATATCCAACCCTTCTCTCTGTAAAGCCCGAATACCCCTTTCTATGATCTTCCCAACCATGGCTGTATTCCCGTTAGCTTCTTCCAACTTTGCAGCAGTAATCCAAATAGCTGGTTCCTTAGACAGCTTCTCCCTAGCTTTATTGAGCACCTTCTTTGCATTTTCATAGGTTTCCAACCTTGCAAGGGCAAGCCACAACTCCACATATAATGGACAACATTCAACAGCCCTCTGAAGCAAAAGCCTTGCATCCTCCTCATTAGCAAGCTCCACAACAGCCTTCCAGAGCCTCACTGAATCTGGAATATGCTCAAGTCCTTTCCTCAACACCCTACTCTTATTCACATCATCATGCTCCAGCTTTGCAGCCTGCATCCACAGCTTCACGGAATTTGGTATAGCCTTCACTCCCCGGGCAATCACGGCTTTAGCCTCACCCTCACTAGACAAACGGCAAGCTTCCAACCAAACATCTTCATTCTTGGGACACTCCTCACACCCTTTTGCAATCAGCTGTTTTGCTGCCTGAATCTTCCCTGCCACCTCCTCCAACCTCGCGGCTGCAATCCAACCTGGCGGGTGCTTTGGATTTGTCTGTATCACAGACTTGAGTAACAGTCTAGCCTTCTTAATATCAGAAATCTCCGCATCACTTGTGATCTTCATACTTTTCAAGTCCGTCAAGTAACCCTTGGGATCCACCACCGTCAAGCCAGAGACTGAATCTGAAAGCCTGTCCAACTTCAATGACAGCACAGTACCTCTTCCCTCACCCACAGCAGTCAAATCTGTAACCGGAGTTTGTGCCCACGGAGTCTCTGTTCCACCAGAAGCCCTACTCTTTGGATCTAATGCAGTAACATGCTCTTTCTCCTGCCTAGCCTTCTCTAACAATGTATCAGGAACCGGGACGAAACTCTCAAACCTCTTCTTCTTATTCCTCAAAGAATAGTCCCCTATTTCTGGGATGCTTTCCCACTCTTGACTTGACATAGTGTGCAACTTCCTCTTCAAGTCTGCAAACTGCTCAGTAATTTTTGGATTTGAGGCACGATACTTCTCAATTTCCTGCTTTAGCCTGGCCTCCCTCCTATCCTTCCGACGAGAATCCATCCTCCTATCAATAGCCTCCCATACAGCATCAGCCTCCTTATCTTCATCATCATACTCAGCAGATGCAAACAACCCAACATCATTACCCTCAAACTCATCAAATTTCTGATTTTCGTCATACCCCTTCTCTTCATTCTCCTCCTCTTCCTCCTCTTCCCCAGGGCCCTTTCCGCGGCCTCGCCCAACGCCAGCTGCCCCCGGAGCCCCAATAGCACTAGCCGACCGATCAGGAAGGTCAGGCGCTGCCCGTGCCGGACCAATATCCGAACGTGTTGTAAAGCCGGTAGCACCACGACCAAGGCCGGCGACATAATTCGGCGGCGGTTTCGAATTGAGGAATTCTAATCTTCCCTTGGTTTGCACCGGGGCTTGCATTCCGCCGAGAAATGGGACGTGTAGGGTTAGGGTTGAGTTGGGGGAAACCCCAAGCTGGGATAGCGAAAGGGTAGCATTTTGAGGGCCAGATAACAAACGGGGCGACAAGTAGAGACGCTGCTGGGAAATCGGTATTCCGTAACGCAACTCGATTTGTCGGGTAAGAGCTTCAAACGAGGTAGCGAAAGGGTCTAGATCTAGGGTTAGGGTTTTGTTATCGAGCGATTTGATGAACACCATTTTTGTACGTTTGTGTTCGTATTCTAGTGTGTGCGTGTTTATAAGGAAGATCGAGAAAACACTTACCTGAGAAAATCCAGAACTCTCCGGCTGAGGGTTAACAACTCCGATCGGGCAACGAAACAAAACGCAGGATGAATACATAAAATGTGTGACAAAATTGACTTGTAGCACTAATTTATATAGCATTTATTATTTATGTAAAAATAATGTTATATAACACTAATTTATATAGATTTAATGTGTCATAAATAATAAATTAAATTAAATGAATAAATAAATAATTCACTTAATTCAGTTCATTGTTATTTTGATATTGTGCTAAGCACCAGTGATATTAAATAATATTACTCTTTATGTAAAAATAATATAATGTGATGAAAAATAAAATTCATGTGAATTTTATTTAACTTTTTATTTATCATTTTACTCAAAATACACAACTCTTTGCTAATAGGAAGAAACCAAAAGTTTTTAACACCCCGTGAAATACATAATAGTTGAAGTACGATTTCTTCTTTTTTTTTTTTTTTTAAATTTATCACTCATGTTAAAATTTTTGCCCACTCAACATCAAATTTACAAATAACTTGAGAAAGTTAGACAAAGAAAAAAATCTAAATTTAGTAAGAGAATTTTAACACCAGCTGTAAAAAAAGAAAAATGATTTGTATGGATGGGATATCATCATCAAGTTTCGAGGAAATTAAAATGTTAAAATTCAAAATTGGTCAGCAAGAATGATTATGTTAATTTGTTATTTATTACTTTTCATTTTAATTTAAAATTAGAGAACGCTCTGATCTTTTTTCCTTTCCCATTTTTTAAACTAAAAAGGATTAATTGTATAAGAGTTAAAAAAATGAAAAGAAAAAACAAAAGAAAAGAAAGAAAATGTGAGATTAAAGGGTAAAATTATCAATTTTTAAAAGGTTAGGGACAAAAAATGCAGCGACCTGAAAAGTTAGGGGTTAACCAATTAGTGCAAGTTTTCAACCAAAAAGAAGCAACATTTTCAGGATTTCAATCATCATCTTCCAGAGTAACAATTTTGTTAACAAAAAATCTACTGTGAGGTTCTGAGTATTTCAGCAAGATTGTAAAGCATATACAACCACATAAATCCCCTATACAACAGAAAAATTGTTACGGTCGCTACCAGAGATCCGATCACCCTCCTCCGGTTGTTCATCTGCACTTATTTGTCTCGTTTGAAGTTTTCGTCATCTGCTTGTCTAAAAGAGAAAGAAAAGAACCATGTACCTTCAGTTACCTCAACGACAAAAGAAATATACAGAACCAAAAAAATAGATTTCCCAAGATGGCAACTAAAGAAGATTTTTATTCGTTTCAGAATGATTATCCTTCACTACTTTCAAAATGTTTTTCAAAGTCAACTAGTCGAGCTAACTTCTTGAACAAAACATGCAGTTGCTGCCTTCGCCAAACATCAACACTGGGAAACAGCAATTCCGTAGAACACGCACACACTACTGTCAAAGAAGTTATAAATTTCAAAAAATATTTTATAGAATAGAGTAAATGCTGCTTCAAAAGATTAACAATTGCCTTAGGTGGACTATGATTTGGAGAAATAATGCAAGTAAACCAAAAATCATTCCGTCAACCATGATGTGATCAAATTCAATAATACATGCATGGGAAATCTTCTGAACCACATGTCAAGGGGGCTTATTAACTTCCAATATCTAGGCAAAATGAAGATGTCAGAGTATCAGTGCCAGAAAAAGGACATTCTCCTTTTTCCTCTGGCTAGCTCTCAGAATGAACTCAAATGCTTACTTACCTTACTGTTAATCCCTGTAATTGAAGAATCAGTCTTGGTGCCATATAGCTGATCAGCAGCAACATGAGAATGTGACGGGACATAGTTCTTCAATAGGGGCACCCGGTCAGGTAGATAATCATCATCACTTTCATAATAGCTCTCAGGATGAGGTCCCAAAGCTTTAAGAATTATGGCCATTAACATACTTAACGCCTGCATATTGACAAACATTACAACTAAGGTGAGTATCAGAAATAGTAATGTTAGACAGATTGCTGCATCAAGGAACTAAAAAAAGATAAGACTAAGATTTTGAAGGAAAAATAGGCATCAAGCAGGAGTTATGGCACAAGAGCAATGGAAAACCTTCCCAAGGAGTAGAGCATTAACTAAGGAAACAGGAAAATCCCTTCATGCTTTTAATGCTATAGAGCACAAAATATATGCCAACTGTAACTTTTCAGACGGGTCATTGGCCTAGGTGGGCAAGCATACCTTCTTTCATGACATTACAATCTTATCCAAGAAAAACTCATGTTACAAACCGACTTCATTATTTTTTTATTTTTTAATCTTTCTGTTCTCTGTTTCTTCGTTCTCTCAAATTCTATAAGAGATTGAACGGCGTCTTACGGAAGATATCATGATCTGGAAAACTCTCGGACCAGTAAGATTCAGAGTACACCATTTCAACTACTAACCCAGCTTTGCCACAAAGGATATGCAATTACTTCATCTGAATTTGAATCTTGACTAAACATGCATATTCATTAATTTGATAACGTACAAGATCAATTTCCTACAGCTTTTTCCACAAAGAAACCATAATTTTGTGGTGTAGGCTTAAATCTCGATTTTCTAATAGGACTTTGTAACTAATGTGGTTTCAAGTAAATGATCCGTTCCAATACTGAACTATAGTCACAATCTCAACCAGCTTTCAACATTTTTGTTTTTTCCAAGATTTTACATTCTGCTGATACATTTTTTTTTTTTTTGACTTTTCAAAATCAAACTTCCCTTGAACTTAATTTCTACATATTCTTTTCTTTCCAGAGAATAATTGTGCATATTGATCCATATCTTTTTCCTTCGCAGTTCCCAACCAGAAAATGGAGGGGCGAAAAAAGAAAAGAGTCCCTTTTCACAAAAGTACTTACAATATATAAAGCCAAAAGGCTCTGAAGACATAATTACAAGCTTGTAAATGTGCTAATCAGAAGAAAGATCTTCAATCCTTATTCCAATCATAAATACAGCCAAGCTGATCAACATTTGAACCAACTATGAGACGATTAAAAACTATTTATAATAATCATCTTCAAGCAGAAGTCTTAAACAGCTATTGCAAGAAGAAATTAGAGAATGCAGTCATAATGCAAAGATATTCATGTTTATGGATGCAAAGAGTGGGTGAGAGAGAGAGAGAGAGAGACCTCCAAAGCAACCACTGTAAAGACAATCCACTTGAACATGTCAAAGTTCTGCTTGATGAAATCCTTTAACTCATCCAAATTCCCAGTTGGATCATCTGGGAAGTCCTGATATCCAGTAATATAAAAATGTTCTCAATAAATTAAAATTTAAAATACCCAGAGGATACTAATATGAAAGCCACATAATTCGGTTACACCCACCTCCTCCCAGTTATGGTTAAGAAACACATCTACAGTCACAGCAGTTTCCAGCACAAGAAGCAGAAAGATAAAAACCATATACTGCACTAGTTAAGGTTAACAACGATCTAATCATACTTCCAGTGACACTGGTTCTTTAGTAAACCTCAGGAACAGGACCGAAATAAAATCAACTCTGTATAACATCCCGCCAATACCAACTAATCTAACTAATCATGGGACAGAGTTCCTGTGATGTAACAATAGCTAGTTAAGTTGTCCCCGAAAGTGCATATTAAAAGCTATTGTACTAATTACTAACCAAGAAAACACATAAACAATGTAAACTGTTAACCGCCTATTAGAATATAAAATTTCCAAAAAATACTTGAACAATATATGCTTCCCCAGTGTAAGGATACAATACAAAGGCAGCAGCCGTTGGCGGTCCCTGCAGCAATATGACCCGAACATGTGATCACACACAGAGTGACCCCAATACCAAGTATAGTATATATGAACCTGAATTCCAATTTTAAATAGTTAACCAGAAAGAAAATAAATAAATAAATAATAAGAGAAAAAAGTAAAAGCCTTTTTTTTTTTTTTGGGTGCATTTAAAGGTTCCCCAAGTAAGCTGGTGTCCCGTGAATCATCGTAAGCTAATAACTAGAAACATGAAACACCTCATCACCCCAAGCACATAGGCGCACTCAAGTCACGTTACACTTACCAAGGGACAGGGGAACCGGATGAGTCCAGGTCACGATGCCAAACTCTTAGCATCCAGAGGGAGTATAGAATCATGGCAATTCCGACCATTCCTATTCCGGAATTCACCACCTTCAGCAGTGATTGTATACAACTCCGTGCAATTCGAGCCATTTTTATAAATTTCCTTCTAATTAGGCAACGATGGTCAATTAAGAAAATCCGAGGAAAAAGTAATAGATAATTCAAAACCCCGAAAATCCCGGTTAGGGTTACGCTCGCAAAAGCCGCAATGTTGAGTTTTTGAGAATAATAACAATGGCTATTTGATGGAATATTCAGCAGAAGAAAGTTATTAAATAATGGGCAGGGAAGCGTGTACGGTTAAGTTGCTGTGGTGTAGTGGTTATCACGTTAGTCTTACACACTAAAGGTCCCCAGTTCGATCCTGGGCAGCAACATGTAAATTTCCCGTTATATTTTGTCAAATTTCGTTTTTTACCCGGGGGTGCCGGGGGGGGCGGGGGGGAAATGGAAAATAATAAAATTTGCATAGAAATATGCATTCAATTGATTAATTGATAGGTAGTGGCAGCAACATGTAAAATTTCCTTTTTTTGAAAAAAAAAAAAGAAAGAAAAGCAAATGGAAAATAATAAAATTTGCATAGAAATGCATTCAATTGATTAATTAATTGGTAGGTGATTAGAGGATCTTCAATGGAATGTTCATTGAAGATTAATTGGACAGTGTATTGGACAGTATTTAATATTTGTTTTCTCTCTCTTTTCTTTTTTTCTGTCTATTCAATATTTATTTTCTTCCTCCTATCTATTTCTTTTTAAGTTAATTATAAATGAACACATGTCTCACTACCTCTTCAATCTACAATAACTATTAGAGATGATTTTTATCACTGTCATATTTTTATTTGCCACATCTACTACAATTCATGAAAAATAATCACCTACCATTAGAGATGTTTTTATACTGACAGTCTAATGTGAATTAATGAAAAATAATCACATATTCCTAATTGTTACAGGTCTCTTCTTTACTAATCCATTAATCAGTTAGAATAATAATCAACCAACTTAAACACAAATGGCCCAATGGCATAAAAGCCTGAAAACTTCTTATTTAGATGCTAGGACCCTCCACCTTCACGTTTACTTGCGAATAAGGCAATTGTCCTCCATACATACGATAAATTTACCTTGTTTGATCCTCTTTAAATTTTCTCTTTATAAATTCACCTGTCATGATTCGACTGTTGATTTGACAACTACTCAACAATTACCATACATTTTATATTTCAATTAAATCTCCTCCACTCATTTCAACTCTTTATAAATTCACTTTATAAATTAAACCTTTAAAGAGCTTCAAACAAGCCCTATCATATCAAAATGAAACAGCCTGATGTTTAAGTTAAAAGTCTAAGGGAACTTTCACTATTATGGAAGAAATATAGTGCACAAAGGTAAAAGAGAAAAAGAAAGGGGAAAAAATAAATGATGTGCCAAATTTAGACCCTCCATTGGGTTTTTCCATCCAAAAAATGGTTATTTAACCCCAACATTATTTGGTTTTGTGGGGGAACACCAAATTTGGATTTTCCCCATATTGAAAGTGCTCTAATTGGCTCAAATAACTCCCAAACGGCCGAACCTTTCAGCTTAATGCTCTTCCGATCTTACCTTTCACTGTGGTGCCATACCTCTAAACCTTCATTTTGACCGACGGAGAAAGCCCTCAAATAATGAAATTTGTCTTTTTTGTTAAGCTTATGAAAATGATTTGGAGACCATTTCTAACTTCATAACCGAGGCAGACAACCTATATGACCCCCTTATTGTTAGGAGGACCCACATACTCCCTCATTGGTCCGTGTAAATTTTTTACTCCATCACAAAATCAGATATGATCTCCATATCATTCCTCATTAGATTTAGTTATACATAGGACCGAATTACCATAAACTAGGAGATCTACGCCGTAAGTACTTGAGTTGGAGGATAGGCAATAATAATCATAAACTTTCAAAAACGAGAATAGAAACAATTCTTGATCAAAATATATTACTTAAATTTATACAAAGTCACAAAATTGTGAAATAATACATACATGGCAAGTTGCACCGTTGCAGCCTTGCTGCTGAATTTGTCCAGCCCAAACAAACACCGGAAAATGGCAAAGAATCGCGTAGCCACCAACAATAACACCAGCAACAGTTGACAAATTTGAAGTACCAAGCAAAGTTCCATTCCAAACGTATAAATGCATTTTTGGATACCCATCCGCTTGCTGTCGAAATCTAAGAACCTTATATTGTCTCACAAAAATATGTACTTTTTGCAATGAACCACTCAGCCGTTTATACTTTACAAGGCCGCATTAACAAAGCAGCAATTATTTCACATATCAAACCCCAGGGAGGCCAAAATTTGGAATATCTATACGTATACAAGAATACGAACAAAGCAATCAACACCCATTAAAATCTCTGATTCTATCCACTTCAGGGACGTAGTAACAAGACAGTGTAAATAACAAGTCCCTATGGCCGTAACCTCCATCCACGCTGGGCAATTGCTTCACGCACCCTACTTGCTGCCTCAGCAGTGTCATTCAAGGGGGGATAACTCCAGCTCTCTGACATCTGAAATCAAGAGATAAAAGCACATCAATGTCCGGTGTCCAAGCCACAAGCTCCCATTCAACTCTGCTGTTCATACTAGGCCATATAACCCCAACAGACATCCAGATCATCCATTTAGATGAGGGTAAAGCACAAAAAAACCGGTGTGTGGCCCAAAAAAGAAATAAATAAATAAAATAAAATATGAACAAAAATGTAAAGCCAGAAACATCAAACGGTAAACAACTAATTCCCTCCCGAAGCTATGATGAAATTTTAACACCAATAGATATTTCCCTCCATTGATATAAAATTTTGAAAGAAATGGTCATGTGTTTCATCTTATCTTACAACAGAAGGCAGACTTTGTATAGCATGCTGTCTGTGTGTGAGGAAAAGGAAGAGGAGAAAAAAATATGGCTACAAGACACACGAGTTATGGGATCAAAACCAAGGTGGAGCTCCGCAGAATTTCAGCAAGTAAAATTGTTGAGACAACTTTTCTATAATGCCTTCTCGGAATCAGAAGAATTTTTAAACTAAAACAACTCTCTTCTTGAATTTCTCTTTCCTCAAATGTAGTCAAAATATGACTGACTACCCATACTTTCTAAACCAACAATTTCCATACCTTTAATGCACTAGTTGGGCAAAGCTAGCTATTATCTCTACCGTCCTTAACAGCTATATCAGACCGTAGCATTATAACAAAGAAGATTACATCTTTCATCTTCAATTTAAAGAAAAGCTAGGGAAGATCACAGGACTTATTAGCAAACATGTTTTTAATTCCAGATCCTCAAATAGTAAACCTCTTTTCTTTTTCTTTTCCACCCCCCCCCTTTTTTTTTACCCCAGATGATGGGGCATGTGAATAAGCAACAGACGCCAAAACAAATCTATCCTCCAAGAATATGGAAATGAAGTATAACTAACATGTACATCCCATTATATATAAGGCAAAACAGAGTTCTCTAAAAAAAACTTTGCTCCAAGTTTCATCATCAGTAGAAATCAGTTAATCCAGCATACTGATATACCAGTCAACTGTTAAGTCCATAATAATCACTTACATCTTCAACACCAGTAAATGGTCGAACCAGACCTCTTTCCCTCAGTTTCTTCTGGAAATCCGCAAACTTCCATGAACAGCGTTCAGCTCCAACAACATAAACAGGTTTCCTGTATGACCAAAGAGTTCATCACGTATTTCGCATGCTTGTTTATTAAAAGCATAATCATCAATGGCTATCAAGGTATATTCTGCTTGATCATACCCAGTACTGCAAACTTCACTCAACATACTAACTGAATCTGCCGTAACTATAAAAGCATCAGCCCATGCCAGGTGTCCCATGTGTGGATTAGGTTCTAATAACAAAAGCACAACATACTCGTTAGTTGATTCTCCCAATTTACTTATAAATTGTTTATCATTTTGAGGTACTTCAACTGATATTACCTTTTCCATCCCATATATATATTTTTGGATTAGTTCCGAGTTCTCTCACTACAGTATTGGAGAACTGTCAATTACAAAGCAAACAACAAACAATTACAGAATTCTATTGAAAATAACAGTGTATCAACAGAATAATAAGCATTTGGGATGAAGATAAATTGAAATGAACTACACCTATTCTCATACCTTTTCAGGTGTCCTCCTAGAGAATGATATCCTCACACTTCCGCAGCTGGCAAGTACATTGTGCAGATTAGTTGTCAACTGCTTGGCAAGGTCTGTACCGTATCTGCAGTACCCTATCAAATTGACAGGAGTATAACTTTATGCAAATACTAAATACAGCCAATTATCAATTGGAAAGAGAACTTGGAAACTGAGAGTAGCACAGTACCAGTTTCATTTCACAAACAAAAACACAAAAGATTTCACGCACAACAGGTAAAAAGATTATGGGTAACAAGTAGCCATTATGACTGTGCTCGGGGGATCTTCATTAAAAATTGATTTTTTGAAGGTTGAACCACTTTTTCCCCCTGCGGGGGGGGGGGGGGGAATGTGTGGTGGGGATGTAAAGAATGATTATAGGAAAGTGTAGAAAAATTATTTTTTTATGGAGAATATGTGGGAGGTATTAAAGATTGACTCGTTGACCAGCTTTTGATTTATTATATAGAAAAATCGCTCCCTATAACAAGCCCTATGTTTCTTAGTGGTGAATCTAACCAAAAACATTAGTGATGGAAAACTGGTCAAGAGGAACTGGTTAAACGTTATAATAATTGAAGTTACATATATCTATTATTTTTTGGTACAAAACAAAATCCATGCCCTGGATGGCTTTTTTTGGTGTTTTGGGGGGGGGGGGGGGGCATGACCTTTGAGATCTTCAAGATGAAATATTGTGAAAGATTGCAGACACATTTCAGATAATAAGAATACAGGTAAACTCATATCCCGCTTATTGTTAACATCAACTAAATAATCACTGTTGCGGGTGTAGAATTACACATTAGCAGACACTAAAGTTCCACTCCAAGTGAAAAGTCACTAATTAATACATCATAACAAGCCTCAAAAACCAATGTGTCGTTCTAGGTATGAGCTCTGCTTAACTATGCTATTTGTACAATTAAGTAAAGCAAGAAAAAGCACGCCATTGACAAGTCCAGCAAATTTATAAGAAACATGCACAAGAAAAATAAACAAAAAGTTCTTTTTTTGGGGAGGGGGGTGGGGGGAGGGGGAGGGGGAGGGGGAGAGAGAGTACTCGCAGGCCCTCCAATGTTGACAACAAGCAATGGTTTAGGTAAGGGTGCAAACTCATCATGCCATGCATTAGCTGCACCACGAAGGGCTGCAGAATCTACTTGATGAAGTGCTCCTAATGTAAGGACCTGACCAATATTCAGCACAGATATGAAGCAAGAATATACTGACAGGAACATTTATGGTAAAAGATTATTAGATTAGATGATAAACATATTTTATGGATACGTACAACACGCCCATCAGGAGGATCACGCGGAGTTATCCATCTTCTCAGAAATCGAGGAACCTGCTCCTGCGCACTCGGTGTTAAAGGGTAGTAATCATGCTGTGGGGCAATCACCAGATCAAACCTATCTAAACGAGACCTAGGATGCTGAATCTGAAATGTATAGAAGCAAGGTAAGTAACAATTTCAGTTTCCCTAAAGTCAAAAATAGAAAAACAGAATTAGCCCTTATTGACCATCTATTTCTATTTCCAAATGGGAAAAAATCATTGGAAACAAGCGAAGAGTTAAAGGATGTGATTGGTTTCACCAATTTCCACTTTGAAATAGAAATAAATGGGACGCGGCGATGAAAATGAAGAGAGCAAGAAATTGAAGATAAGTTTAAATGACATTCATCAGTTGCATTTACTGAGTTGAGAGAAAAACCTGCACAATGAAAACACTTTCAGATGCTAATCTTTTTATAGAGCTTGCAATTGAAATTGTATCTCTTCCAGATGCAACCAACAGTAAGGGACCATCCCTTCAAAAGAGGTTTAAAAGAACACTATTTATGCATCAGAGGAAAAGAAGATACAGACATTAAATTTCACTTTCCTTCAGTACAATTATTGTCTATTGATGAGGCTTAGTGAAAAAATGAAAATCTAATGGAATATATGCTTGTTCCTGAATTGTCCTAAGACCAGTCCTTCACATGCTTGACAGAATAATAGAAAGTAACATTAGTTCTACCTCAAGGACCAGAATATTTTGACTTCAATTGCAGAAGCGTAGAAACCATGAAATGAAATGGAACATGTACCATCCTCCAGAGATAGTCCTAACAGGTGTCGACATTCTTGATAAAATTATAAAACATCGACAGCAGTACCTTGTGTAGATTTGAAATGTTTAATTTTAAGTTTCAATGAACTTTTTCTGTTTGTAGTTGCTTAGTCATGTTCTTTATATTGAAAAAGTTTAAAATTTTCTTTTTATTTCAGTTATCAACAGAGTAACAAAGTTCTTTCCCTGTTATGTATTTTGCTGAATGTACTGAGGAGGAAGAAGGCTGCTGCATGAATCACTAATCTTGTTATTCGGAAGGGTTACAACAGCAGCATGGGTCAACTACATTGTCTTAATGCAGAGTTTTAACCATATTTCTCTTGATAACACAATCTTGGGTTTGCATGTTATCTACGAAAAATCTCATCAAAAACTTGCTGCAACTTCATTTACTCTACATATACATGAGCCAAAGCACCATCATTATAAGCTAAATATTTCCTTCCAATAGTTCTTGAAAGTAGTAGCATCATAATGTCCATATTTCATTCAGGTAGAAAGGGAAATTCCACACATGAGAAGGCTTCTTTGTGTCAGTTAAAATAATAATAATAATGGTAATAGTAAAGATTGATGCAGATCACCGCGCATGTAAGCACAAAACTTTTTGACATCATGTTAGCTATTTCTCCTGATAATATAACTAGAAATCTAGGGTCCTTATATTAATTTTTGTAAATCTATGAAGAGTCTATTGCATTGCAAACATGCGCCATCTCATACTAAGGACATACAGGAGGCAAACCATCATGATTGTGCTTGAAAGAAGAAGTGTCAAAATGCTAGTTTTTTTTTTTTTTTCAAAGCAGAAGCAAGCATTCAACATACAAGACGCCTTGCCAGAGCGATTCTGACCAGAAACTAAATATAGTTTAAGAAGATTAGGTAGCATACTTACTTCTCTGAAGTTTCTTTAGCCATCCTCACAATATTTTTTACATCAGCTTCCAAAACAGATGACAAGCCTGCAGAATGACCATTCTCCATAGGCAAAGGTACCACATTCTTCCCCTTTCTAGCCATCAATAGACAGGAATAACTATACATCTGTCTAATAATGTAATATAACTTTTTGTGGACAGAAACTGGAAGCCAGTGTAGCCATTCATTGATTCCTCCTCTTGGCCTTGAGACCCGCTGTTTCCAAGACAGAATAAACAGCATGATACCATCATTCTGGTGTAAACTAACTTACAAATCACAGCACAAGTCTTTTGCTCATAACACAGATAAGATATAACTATCAAACAACAAACCATTCTCAATTGTGTGAATACTGTTTGAAAAGGCGGAAATGGGTAATAAGGCGGTTTCCGCTCGTGAGGCAACTGAGGTATAAGCCTCACCACAAACCAAAAAAGAAATGTTCAGAATATTGCGAAATAATATAAGATAGCCTATTTCATCAATAAAAGACTAATCCAATACTAATAATTCATCCACTTTACGCCATGACGGACAGTTCAAAAGCTAAGCACAAAGAAAACAGAAATTGAGAAAGTAAAAGGGCTATGATCAGATCATTAGCAACGCCACCACTACTAACAGTATCATTCATGGAACTTTTATCTGCTTGAAAGATCGTCTTCACCGTCAATATCTATCCACTCATCTTCCTTATCATCTTCTTTGTCTTAACTGTCAATATCTATCCACTCATCTTCCTTATCATCTAAGTCCAACTCCCCCTTCTTCTTATCTGTTTTTCCTATAAAAAGAAAAAGGAAAAAGATCATTTGTTTGCACCTATTCTTAGGTAGAGAAGATGAAATCAAATTGGTATTTTCAACAGTGGGCTATTGTTACTGAAAACTGCTGACTTTTCTTTTATTGTTTTATACCTTTTAGGTTATTTAAAAGGGCTCCCTCCCTGCCTCCCTCTTAAGTCTTATGTATTAGTAAAACAAAAGAATAGAAAATTATTGAGCTTTAATTCAAAAAAGAAAATTTTTAAATTGCAAAATATAATCAATTTGATTATGTAATTTAAGATCCCTGCCAATTGTACAAGACAGCGCCTCATACACGTTGAGGCACACACCTCAACCAAAAATGTGTAAGTCTCAAAATTAAGCCTCTAAAATTTTCTTGCCTCAAAGTGCCAATAGTGCACTCAGGTCGACGCGGGCATCAAGGCGCACCTCCACCTCGCCTTTTCAAACTATTGTGTGAATTACAGCCTGTTTGGGATGCAATATAATCTTCTTAAATTATAATCTAAATCAATTTTAAGGGCACATTTTGGGGACCCATTACTATGACATACTTATTATCTACATATTTTGTATGACTCATGAAATCTCCATCACTTCTTTTTAGTTAAGATCTACCACAAACAAGCAAATAAAGAGTTTTTTTTTTTTTTTAACACATTAGCAAATAAACAGTTTTTTTTTTTTTTTAAAACACATTCTCCTTATCTAAGTCCCTGTTACGAAATTAGGAACTATGTTTTAAACTTTGGCACAAAGTTCCTCGAAAGGAACCTTTAGACACAAAATCAGCCCTTTAATATGTGCACTTCATCTGTAAATAGGCAGGTGCCTCCCACTCCCATGGCCAGCCATTCAACATGTCATCCATATCTGGAAGAAATAAAAAATGGAAAACAAAAGGTAGAATGCCAAAAAAAAAAAAAAAAAAGAAAAGGGAGAAAAGATAAAAAAGAAATTTTTTTGAAGAAGTTTCCTTCTACCCAAACAAAAATGGTTTCCAAGTTACCCAGCCATTATCGCCTCCTGTTGCTTTCCCACAAGGGAACCCCCACCCAAAAAAAAAAAAAAAATTTCCCCTTCCCAGCACCAGCCTTCTGCACTCCTCAGCACTAGGGATCACATTATCTCGGAGTTTCAGAGCTTCCTGCTGGTGCCAACCACAACCAGTGCTTCTCTGAGAGAGAGAGAGAGAGGACCACAGCATGCAAAATCAGTGCCATACTCTTATTGTACTACCCAAAGAATCCATCTTATATTCCCCACCTCAGCAATTCTTTAACTATTTCTGCACTGATCAGACTCAGCAAATTCATTTCCTCGTTTATTCAGAATTCAAAACATCCTCAAGCTCAGCTTACGACAGAAAACTGGCCCCACCTCTCTCACACACACACTCACTATAGCGTTATTTCTTTCTTTCACTGTAGGCTGTAGCTTTATCAGAATACTTTAAAGATTCAGTTCTTACACCCTCTCAGTGTGGGAGAAAGTTTGAAGACGAAGTGTCTGGCAATAAGGGAACATTTCACTCTTGAGAAACTAAGCACGATGTGATGAAGAAACCGCTCTGTGTTTTAGGAACTCTCTCCCAGTTGTAAGAAGTGGCAGAAGTTTATATTTTAAAAGTTAATGATTTTGGTTGTTCCTTTCGGGCAATGAGCTCTTTCTTTCCAATGTCTCCATATTTCTCGAAAAAAAGATAAATACTTAGAATCCAACTAGTGAATTCATTGACCCTGGTCTTTTGATAGCACGCTTGGGCAAGCTTTTGAAGGGCGGAGAAGGGGCTGGTGGTAGAATACTAGAATGCACTTAAACAAGAGAGCAAAGTAAAATACTGATGAAGATGAATATGTGAAAATTTCACATGTTGATGGTGCACCTACATTTCTATCCTGAATAATCCAATGGAAGAGGCATGTGCTCAATTAACTGACAAACTAGCAGGAATTCTATGTGAAAAAATTATTTCCACACCTGCATGTTCATTTGAGAACTTCCATTTCAAGATTGAAAGGATGGATCCCAATTTGGAACCGGGCCTTAAGTTTGAGACCGTGAGTGCAGCAAAGCCTGGTTCAAACTCAAATTTCAAGCAGAAAGTGTCTGATTGATTTATTGAAGTAACGCCACATATAGCAGGTGGTTTTGCGGGTGAATTTCACAAGAATATGTAGGTTAAAAAGAATTTTACAAGAAATGAACGTGAATCCAATAAACTAAACTTAACCAGTTTCAATGCATAAGTAAAAGAAACTCGTTCTAAATTTCCAGTCTACCCAAAACCCGAAATGAGTAGAAGAATCAACATATATAGCATCAACAGAATCCGAGAGCTCTTCAGGATGCTCACAGGGAAAAATTCTCCTCGACAGAAGAACAATTTCTTCTCCATGGAGTTCTTATTAGACAAACTTCAGGAAAATGAAAAATATAATCCATTGCAGACTTTCCATCTTCCCTTATTGTCCTCTCTCTCTCTCTCTCTCTCTCTCTCTCTCTCTCTCTCTCTCTAGCAGAATTTGTTCAACAGAACTAAACATATAAATCATTATCAATTTTCCTTGGCAACCGTACAAGGGCAGTTTAACTTTCTTTATTTACTTCTCACATAATATAGCTTAATGAACATTCCCCTGTAAATGCCCACACATGCAACTTCCAGGAAATTCTATGAGCTATGAGACCACATAGAAACAGCGAGAAATTCATGGAATGTGGGTTAATATTTTGCAGTTGCTGCAACGGTGCTTAAAACAGTAGACCATTCCATTCTTTTCGGACCCTAACACTAAAACATGTATGAGGAATGAAATGAAAACTTCAAAACAAAATCTAGGTTCACTTCTATTCCTCAATCAGCAATCCAACAAATTGTCAGATCGATTTCATTCCTAGAGTAACATATCATCACATCCATGCATAGGAAATGGTATATCTAATAATTCATTAACTTTTTTAATTTTAGAACTAAGTACCAACATAATCTAAATAGAGAAACATATGGATTATCATGCCAAGACAACTACAGCCTAAATATCATGATAAAACCACGCACCTTCAATGTTAAAAAATAAATAAATAGAACCCAAAAAAAAAAGAAGAGAGAGAGGGGGAATCATCTTTAACTAAACTTAGAATTTCCTTGTTTTCCACTGCATATGAACTATAACCCCACAACAAACAGAACAGTAGAAGACCCATGTAAACCATAAATTATACATTCAAGTGAAAATCGCAAGTTTGAGATGTGGACCAAACCCCTTAACATGTCATGCAGGAAATACTTACATACATAGTTTGCTTTTCGGCAAGTCCCAGGGCTCGCACCAATCCAATGCTCTGGTTTTCAGAAGCTGGGAATCCATTACCAATGATGACAGCTCGCCGGATGACACCATGGACCCCACCCTCAAATATATCAGGAACTCCCCCCATGGATCGGGGACTCTCAGGTGGCTCCGGAAGCCTTATGGGCTTCATCTATATATAAGAAATTGTATTATATA
>CAVNYN010282190.1:0-21789 GCA_963692815.1 Nyctanthes arbor-tristis
TATATATTTAAGTGTTGGGGGCGGGGGGGGGGGTGTGTAAACACGTATCTCATTTATAGATTTTCTAGTGGCATGCATTGCATTGTTGGTGCATATTGTAAATTTCCTTTAGGAGGTATGAGGTACATACGCCCCCTACTTTTGATTGTACTTTTTTTTTAATAAATAAAACTCATATCTTAGATTTAGATTTTTGACTCGAGATATTTTTTAATATAGTAGTAATAATAATAATATATATATATACACACACTATATAATCAACTAATCATTAGTTATGTAAAATACATTCCATATTATTTGTCATTTAAACTAGTAACGTTCACTTAATACATTTTAACAATTTCTAAGCTAATTGATTCTTGTTTGTTGTTATATTACCAAAACTTTTGGTGAGTGAATTTAAAACGCCCCTGCTTACATGGGGGCGGTGAGTGGTCCTTCCATATGTGGAAAGACCCAGTGGGGTGGGTGAACGAGATTAGTTATATTACTCATCAAATTGTTTACCATATGGTTATATAAAATTGCTTGTATATATTATATTCACGAGAAAATAATGCTCAGTAACCAGTTTAAATTTATCTCTGGGGAACCAAGCTCCGTTTTTTTTTTTTTTAGACCAAGATCTGATTCTTTTTCTTTGTTTAACATGCATGAACTGTAGCAACCGGAAACTTTTTCTATTTAAAAATTTTATTTTAATACGCGTGTCGCTATGACATGCCTAGAATAAGTTTGAAAAGTCATACTTCGCTGACGCGCTTGTCTAGTCAATCTTAAATTTAAAAATTTAATCGTCTGAAATAAAATAAATTATCAAGAATTCTTAAGGTCGATATATTGAATCTAAAATTTAATAATTCCTTCTGAAAATCAAATATCATTAGCATATTGAGTTCTTTTGACCTATTTTAAGTCTCAACTTCATCGAAAACATTCCATTCCCAATTCTTATATTTATGCAAACTTTTTCTCAAATAATAGGCGAAATTAAATCCAAAAATTTATTTTTACTATTTTTGGTTAGGCCTCATTCCAACCCTCCCAACCCATGTAACCCCGTGCTAGAAATACTAATGTATATAAACTC
Source organism: Nyctanthes arbor-tristis (assembly GCA_963692815.1). NCBI lineage: Eukaryota > Viridiplantae > Streptophyta > Magnoliopsida > Lamiales > Oleaceae > Nyctanthes > Nyctanthes arbor-tristis. Next base: position 1,094 of record CAVNYN010282190.1, read on the forward strand.
CCTTGAAACCATTTCCCCAACTCAAATTCTGATCCACCGGCCAAGCGAGGTCTCCCTCTCCCTCTCACTCTCCAATGTTTCTCTCTTTCTTCTCTGTCTTTGAATAATTTTTGCAAGCATTTCACCATTCTTCACACCACCTCCTTCAACCCTTTCAAGTACAACTTTCATCACCATCTCTTTCATACATTACACACTCAAGAGTACATCTATACCTTTTGTTCATATGCACAAAAATACATATCTCTACATACATTCAATACATATATGCATACACTCAAGCACCAAAAATTTCCAAGCAAGCAAGAAGACCACAACTCCCATAGCCTTTCCTTCCTGCCAGCACCACCTAGCGCCGCCAGCAGCCCTCCAAGCTGACCTTTAACCAGCCGGAAAACGGACCCCCATCTTGGCCTCTTTTCAACGACCACCAAAAAAACCCCAAACGACCCCAAAACTCAAATCCCACAACTCCTAGATGCTCAAGAACCAATTTATGGCCGACATGAGTGAAGAGATTCGCCGGAAAATGAGAAATTCGAAATGACCCTCGGCCAAAAAGTTTCACCATTCATCAAAATACTTACCTAGATGGGAAGATCTCGTTGAGGGCATTGTTTTCCACCAGTTTTGGATGTTAAAACCTCGAATTTTCGCCTGAAAATGACCCAAGAAAATAACCCCAGCGTCCCTCTCCTCTCTCTGTGTCGTTCATTCAAGAATGGGGATGGGGGTTGGTTTTGTAAATTTGAAAAATTCATATATTTATTTTGGGGTCCCTTAGTATTTTAGGTGCAATAAGTTGATCTCTATAGTTTATATACCTCCCAATTAGTCCTCTAAGTTCTGTTTTCTTTCAAAATAGTTTTTAAAGTTTCAAAATAGCTTATATAGTCCCATAGGTTCTGAGATGTAATATTTCAGTCCCTATAAATTTTGAGATTTGTCTTTTCAGTCTCTAAACTTATGATTTAAGTCCTATTCACCCCAAATCTTAGTTTTTTCCTAATTTAACCCACAAAATCATTTAAAACACATTTTTACTTACATCTTACACTTTTAATTATTTCACTTTAGCCCTAAAATTTTAATTTAATTATTAAACTTTAATTTTCAAGTTCTAACTTTAATAAATTTCTTTTATTGACTAGACGGAGCGGTCAGACACTTAGAAAACTAGTTTCAAGATCTAAAGCTCAACTTAAGAAAACTAAGAGGTAGACTCTTACTCCCAAAGAATTATATATTTTTTTTAGTTGCGCATTATTAATTAAGTTATATTGTGAATGTATACATGTGATTGTGATTTATGAGAATACTTGCTATATACATGAGAATACTTGCTATATGCATGAGAATTACATACTTTAATGTAAGGAGAATACGGGACTTGTATCACTCATACTTGTTCTCGAATAATATATTTAAGACTTAAATTGCATGTTTATATGTACTGTTCTTGATATAGGTTAATTGATATGCGCTGAGTCTACTGAGTATTCCTATGAGATACTCATTCTTTTCCAAACTAACAATTTTCAGGCTTTGAAGTCGGTGGCGGAATTATGGGCGGGGCAATATTTAATTTAGTTATGCGACGTTATTTTGAATATTGTCACTTTAATCATTAAGAAAACTATTGTCAAAACAAATTTGATCTTAATGTATGAACATAGCTTACTTATTTCAATTATTGATTTTGCTAGCTTAATTTAGTTTCGGTTTATTGCGCAACCAAAATTCTTACCTTTTTGCTATTTCTATTATAGAATAATGTTTTTCGCGAAACTTGATCTTTTAAGTTATCTTTCTTTTTTGTCGTTTTTCCGCATTAAATTATATTAAAATTAGTAAGAAAAGTCAAACCAACGCTCCAAGTGTTTTTAAAATTTGGGTCGTTACATAATGACTAATGTTCTAATTAACTTGCCCGATCGTGTAGGCCATATGTATATATCATGCATGGACCATGAGTCTAATTATTAAGTTAAATATATTAATTGAAAATTCATAAAATAAAATCACCTCAACTAATGGACCATTTCTCCACCCACCTAACCAAATGAGCTAAGTAATCCTATTTAAGCCACCTCTTAATTACCCTATCGTGTTTAAGTGCATCAGATAATTTACTTACAGGTATATCTAACTCGCTTGTAGTTTATCATACCTTGTTGGATGATCCAGCAATAACAATTAATGCCTTTGTTTTTCTTGTAGGTTTCCAAAGAAAATTTCAAGATTATTACACACACCATGAAGGTCCAGGTTACGAGCAGGAAACAGATAAAACCATGCATGCCAACCCCAAGCAATCTTCAGAGCTTCAAGATATCATACTTGGATGAGATTGCTCACTCAACAAATTTCTGTGTTATCTTATACTATTTGCCCGGTGCTTTTGCTGAAAGATTACAGCAACTTGAAGAGTCATTGGAAGAAATCTTGCCTCGGTTTTATCCACTTGCTGGAAGATACATCAAGGAAAAACACTTGGTAGATTGTAGTGACCAAGGCGTTGAATATGTACAAGCCCAAGTGGATATCCCTCTCTTGGAGCATATTAATGGCGTTAAGGTGAAAGCTAATTACGACTTACATTGCCTTATTCCTTGCAACCTTTTTGCAGTTGATGAAGTCACAGACCCGTTGCTAGCAGTTCAGGTAAGCAAATTTAGTTGTGGAGGGCTAGCAATTTGTTTTAGCGCTTCACATAGGGTTGTTGACGCAGTTTCACTTGATACGTTTATTGGGGCCTGGACAAGTGCTAATCGGAGAGACATTAACACTCATCAAACAATCTGCCCTATTTTCGACTCCTCACTTTTAGTACCCGGTAGAAATGTTGTCTCTGATCATGATTTTGATTCAGAAGAACAGGACAAACCAAGGAGTACGGGAGATGCGAATATTGTTTCCAAGAGGTTTTTGTTTGATGAAAGAGCAATATCAAGCTTAAGGGCTAAAGCGACGAGCTCAGAATTAGAAAAATCAGCAGCAACCAAACGTCCAATTTCAAGGGTTCGACTAGTGTCAGCATTTATAATAAAGATTCTTGCCCAAGTTGATCAGAAAAAATATGGAAATTTCAAAGCTTTAGCTATTGCACACTCAGTTAATATTCGGCAAAGAACTATTCCACCATTGCCGAAATACTCTTGTGGTAACTTAGGGGTACTATCCGTGGGTGAACTTCCAGCAGAACAATGCCACAACATGGAATTTCAAGACTTCGTTCATTTTGTGAGTGATAGCATCGCAAAAACTCTAGCAAGTTGTGCAGAAATAATGTCTGATCCAGAAAAGATTATACAGTCTCTAGTTGACACGGCGGTTGAGAAAATAGTCAGAGCACACATGAATGATGGAAATTTTTTATGCTTTTCAGATTGGAGTAAGTTCAAATTTTATGAAGCTGATTTTAGTTGGGGAAAGCCAATATGGGTTAGTGTTCCAAATGCGCGTACCAAAAATTTATTTGTTCTGGTGGACAACAAAGAGAGTGATGGACTAGAAGCATGGGTGCACTTGGACGCGCAAGACATGTCTATCTTTGAACAAAGTGAAGAGATCATGTTGTTTACAACTGGCTAGCTCGGCAAAGTTGCGAGAAGGATCAAATTAGCAAATTTTTTTTTCTTTTTCAGAAGTTCTGTGTGTATCTTTTTTTTTCTTTAAATGAAAGTTATGTGTGTTTTAAAATCAACACTAAACGCCGCCTGGAAAACATAAATTATTATATTGTGATTTTTTTTTTTTTTTTGGAAGGGGGATACCTCAACTCGAAAATCTAAGTTCGATGTATAGTTTTGTTAATATTAAAAAAGCGAGGGGGGGGGGGAGAGGGTACATATGCACATTCCCTCCAATGTACACGCAAATACAATTTTACCTAACTCACCATATGCAGTACCACGCTGCGTAGATACTAATTGAAATACTATCTCAGAATTAATAAAAATGAGGGTATGTTTGATTAGAGTTGTTTTTTTATCAAAAATATCACACTTAAAGAAAATTTGTATTTGCAACCAAAAAAAAAAAAAAAAAGAAAAAAAAAAGGAAAAGAGAAGAAAGCAAAGAAAAGAGAAAAAAAAGACTTGAAATTTTACGGTACAACCTTTTAAGCCTATTTTGATTACCCATTTTTCACAAAAAGCAATTCTATGTCACCCTAGATTTTCGTTTTCCATGAAATTGAAAAAATGTTCGCTTTCCCTTTTTTCTTTTTTTGGTTTTGAATGCTCTATTGCATTGGGAGCAGATTTCATGCACATGATTATATATTGTGTGTATTATGTACAATTTTGATCAACCGTCAGACTTCCCTCCATACACACACTTGGCGGGTGATAATTGGACGATTTATATGTAAGATAACCTACATGAGACAACTCATATGTGGGTTGTCCAATTATCAAGCACTACGTGTGTGTCTGACGGGATTGTCCCCCATACATCTGGCGGGTGATCAATTTTGTATTATGTGGATCACCTAACTTGCATAAAAAACAAAACATACAAACAATTAATAATGAATAAATAATGGCTGCACAAATCATGAGTAATATGTCAAAAAAATTGCAGAGTACGTTTTGCAATTATTTGATCGTGTCAAAAGAAGGGTTTCATATGCTAATTTTTAAAATCATCATCTTGATTTCGTGAAGTTTTTTTTTCCTTTTCTTTTTAATATTAGTTGCTCTTATGATGGTGACGGATTTTGCTCATTGCTCACAGATGGCATGAGAATTATTTTTCTATCTAATGCTTCTGGTCTAAATCTAAGATAGGAGTTATTGTTTGTAATTTCATCGAACTTTGTGAAAAGTGTTTATTGTAATTTTCTTTTCTTGGGTTCATCCTACATTAATTTTACTTTTTATCAATTAGATTTATTGCATATTATATATAAAAGATTTTCCTATCAAATAATTTGTTAGATGTGTAGTAAGTCATTGTGCTGAATAAAGAAACAATATTTGCAAGGGATCAATTTACTCCATCTGTCTCAATCATTTGGTCCATGTCGCTTTTTCACAAGGATTAAGTACAGTGCCTGAAGAATAAATTTTGAGAATCATGTTCGTAATTTTTCCTTAGGTTATTACTTTGTGATGCTTCATATTATTCTACATCTACTTTGTTGTGGTTTCTTTGATTTTTCAGGGAATGGGGCTTTTGTTATTGGAGAGAACGACCCCTTAAAGAAATATATTACGACCATATAAAAGAAATCTAGTAAGTTTCATTTTTGGCTATTTATGTTGTATGCTTTTTTCCACTTACATCCCTTATGTTAGCCCGTATCTGTTGCACAACTTGAGAGATTATTTAATGAGAAGCGTCATTTGTACATACAATGTGTGCAAAATTTGCACAAACTGCGTGATGTAGAAAATATACAATGTATAATCATGTGCTACACAAAATCTGCTCCCAATGCAAGTATTTGATACGAAAAAAATAAAAAAGAAAAATATTTTTCAATTCCATCGAAAACAAAAAATTAGGGGGAAGATGGGAATTGTTTTCATGGAAAATGGTCTAAAATATATATCTAAAAAGGTTGTATTATAAGATTACAATTCTATTTTCATTTGTGGCAAACATAAAAGGATGGAATTACTTTTCTTAAATTAAAAAAAAAAAATATCCAATCAAACACACCCCTTTTTTTTAATTTGGGGCAGGTTGCATATATATTATGAAATAAATGAAGGGGCGAATTGATTGTTAGACCATTAAATAATCTCTCAAGTTGTGAAGTAGGTGGAGGGTAGCAGTCTAGATAGGTTGTAAGTGGGAAAAAGAGCAAAATAAACAAACATGCTCACTGGTCAGAAGAAATCATTTTAATTCAAGATGAATAATTAGGCGTTTCTTACTAAACTTACTTACTATATATATCACAACCTTAAAATGGCTATATAGCACTTTTTTAACACATTATAATCTATACTAGTTTAACACTTGTGCGATGCACATGTAGAAATACGATAAGAAATAACCAGTCTAGAGTTTATGAATAAATGGAAAATATTGGTATGTGTATTGAAAATACTAAAACATGAACATATATCAATTGAAGCAACATAATCTCTCTCCTTACTTACGCATTGGTGCATTTTTGAGGAATCCTTCGTCAGTAGTTGTGGGAGGGAAAATGAGCCATTGACCCGCAACAAATAGAAGGAAAAAAAAGTCTATTAGCCTGTGTTCTCTTTTTGTTATCTGCATCGATTTGTTGAGAGACAATTTGAACACAGAAAAGTCTCCAGCTTAGCTTGGACCAACCTGGATCACCAGCTAAGACCTCTAGATGTAGGCTTACTGATAAAGATAGAGGCAAGTTGCAGCTTGTATTCCGAACTGAGGATGGGCTATTTTTATAAGTACAAGTGTACAACCCAACATTAGTAAGTGATTGACTATGACAGTATTACTCTTGTTTATTGTCATGGCTTGCGAGGAAGAGTGTGTTACTAAAGTTTCTTCTACTTCTATCATCGCTAATGGGATACTTTAGCTAGTAGTTATATGAAAACTGTCAGAAGAGGCCTTAAAATTTTATTATTTATACGCATTTCATATGGACGAAACCAAGCGATAAAGCCCTCAAAATAGGATATAGGTCGAAAAGTGTACACAGTACACCGGTTCTCATTCAACACAATATTTTTATCTATTGCCAGTTAATGACTTCAATAATCTACATGCAATGCCTTGGATTCGAAGTAAAAATAATACAACTCCGTCGGACGCTTGTAATAAGCACAGCCACTGCAGAATAGTACCCTGCCACTGTAGACTTAGAATAAGAAATATTTGTTTGGTCATTAGTTTATAGCTTCTGGATGAAAACAATACAACATCAACATTCAAAAAAAAAAAAAAAATCTAAAAGTTAAAATGCACAATAAGCAAATCATAGCAGTTTTTGTCTCTTTTTTTTTCCATTTTTGATCTAAACTCCGTAGTAGCTTCCCAACTTTGACAATAGTGACAAAGTTGATTTTATCAATTCTTTTCAACCTTCACAATTTTTACAACGTTGTTGGTTGATATCCGAGCTAATTAATGAAACCCCCATCATTCAAATGCCTACTGTTAGCCACATCCCCAGTTGGCGAAGCAAGTCCCCGTAGTCCATTCTATGGAATTTTCACTCGTCTCGTGACTTCATTGCTCGAAGCAGAGGCATGGTCTTGCATGTAGTCGACGGCTAAATAGGCAATGAAGTTATTAACCAGTAGTGATAATGCAAATAAGTCTATATGAATTGAACCACAAGGCACATTACAACCATCCTCGTCCCTCATAGCAAGCAAAAGAAGTTGGAGACTTGGAGTATTGCATGTTTCATAAAAATAAGAACTTAGGAATATGATACTTAGCTTTCATATTACATTCCAAATTTCAAAATAGTGCAACCTGCTTGGGTTCTTCTTAATGTCAAGCCTCCCAAAAAATGTTTTAAAACTCTTTAAAAAAATGTTTTTAAATGCAAAAAAGAAATAATAATAGTAATAATACTACTACTACCAATAATAATAATAATTATTATTATTATTATCATTATTATTGTTGTTGTTATTATTATAATCAACCATTAGGGAGCACTATCTAGAAAACGCTTACATTAAGGCCAATCTCCTTCATATTAGATCCTAATTACTCACCATCTTCACTCTCAGTTGGCATCATTTGAGACGTATCAGCCAAAGTTTGCAAGGCATCGAAGGAAGGACCTTCACCTTGTAGGAACAGAACATTTTTTTGGCTCTTTTTCCTTTTAGTCTTCAAACTCAACTCTGAATCCAACCTTGGAACTTCTTCCCTTATACTACATACTTCTTTGATGTCAATCAAATGACAACTCGATTGTTAAGAAACGACAGAGAGAGATAAAAAGTTAGAAAAACAATATATATAGTGAAGATGGTGAAAAGCAAACGTGGAAAGTGACAGGCGTCATAGTGAAGCGGTGAAAAGCAGCCAACGGCTTTTGAAATCGAGCCCGTCATTTATTCGATTAAAAAAAAAGGATTAGGAAAATTGAATGGCTAAGGTGAATGCCATGAAGGAGACGGACGGTTCAGAAAGGAAGAGGGACAAAATTTTGCCAAAGATTAAGGCAACAACATCGTATAACAATAGGGTTCCAAACATAGAATGATTTTGAAAAATCAGGAAAATTGAAAAAGATTAAATGATAAGATATACATATTTAAGAAAGAATTCTTGGAGATTTGAATTTTCCAAATCAGATTCAAGATAAGATGTAAGGAATTAGAGTGAAATAGGAAAGGAGAATTGATAATAATGGCTAAAAGTGGGGTGCCTAACGTGTATTGATAGTAGAAAATCATAGCAATAGAAAAATGAAATAAAATAAGGTGTAAGCCAAATTATATTGCAAGAGTGCGGTGTCTATAGATACCACGTACAAAGACTAGGAAAAAAGTGGTGTCTGTAGGCACCGCAACTCTTGATTTAGATATTAATAGATTACTCTAAATCAAAAGAAGTTTTCCAGCCCAAACTTTTTTTTTTTTTTTTAAAACTTTATTTTGTTTTGTTGTAGTTATTTTACTTTACAGGTGTGTTATTTCAATGTGATAATTTGATATTTTTTTTTAGGTGATCTTTGGAGTCACCATCTACATCGTTGTTTTTTTTTTTTTGGGCGTTTTGTAAAGCCCATTTAAATACAATGAAGAAGTTGACTAAATCAACGATGATTTTTAATGGGTCTTGAAAATTTTATTTTAATCGGCAAACACACATTAAATTAGTTTGAAAAATACTACACAATGCTGGCCCAACCTCATGTTTGGGGATACCGTTAAGCGAGGTCACAAATGGTATAATTTTATTTTAGACTTTCATTATCAAATCTAAGTTAAAATTTTTTGAACAAATAAGCAATAATGATGATTCTTATGCCACAGATTGTCAGCTAAAAGTGCGCTGATTTGTAAAATGGCTGAGCAAGATGATTCTCTTTTCAACTATTGTTAGAGTCAAAATATTTCGTTATTTAATTTAATATAGGTTTAATTATTTAATGTACTTTTAGTTTTTAGATATCATGTCTTTGTACATTTACCAGTTATTAGGAAATATTATGTAATTTATAATTTACTATTGAATATTGTTATTAAAATCAGGTTTAGTGTTACATGTATTGCTTTTGTATTTTTGATTGGTTTACAAAAGTTGCTCATTTGTACTTTAATTTTACAATGGTTATTTTATATATTTTTCTATCCGTACATCGCACGGGTGCTTTACTAATATTTTTAATTTAAAAAGAGAATAATACAATTTTCCCTCCAAAATTTTGAAAAATGGGGACTTTATAGTCTTTTTATTTTATGTTTAGTAATAGGTACGGTTACATTGACTTATTTTAATTTCCGAATTATTTGCTCTAAATAAAGAATAAATTAGCCCATAAATTACAGTATAAAGAATAAATAAAAAATAAATAATTCTAACTCACATATCTTAAATTTAGACTTTGTCTTCTTTCTATAACACTATCTAATGACATGAGTATTTTTTTTCTATTTTTCCCTTAACACAACCAGATTATGTTTTCTTATTTTTTATTTATTTCTTATTCTACACTAATTTTTAATCTATTATATGATATATAAATTAAAGGTAGTCTAGACCTGGTTTCCCGCCTATGTCCGCTGATGTCATTATGACATCGGGCTGACTAATTTTTTCCCCATTTCTTCTATGTGACTCATTTGGGTAATTGAATTTTTAGGGAGATACACTTTTTTTACCACATAATCATAGACATATTAGCCGCGTTGCGTTTTATATAAGGTATTCGTCTTTTTTTTAGGACTTTTAATGTAAAATCATTTGCAATCCTACATTAATTGGCTGATGTGTAATTTGAATTCGAAACCTAACTTTGATTTTGGGATAAAGTCAGATTCTTTTTAAATCATTGATTGATTTATCTATTTATGATAACAAGATTAATATTAGCGTTGTTATCTTCTTTTGTCCTTATGCCTTTTATTATATATTCCCTACAAAATTACTTTTTTTAATTAATGTTTTCACATGTATGATAGTTTATTGTGTTTAGATTTTGTTCTTTTTATGCTTGTGGAATTTTTTCCTCTCTTTTATTTTTATACTCTGTTTATTATGATATACTCGTGGAGAGTTAAAGTTGATAATGAAAAATTTATACTTTATCTTATCTATATTTTTTGTGTTTTATGTATTTTTATAGTGTAATGATTGTGATTTTGTTCACCCACCCACTGTGGGCGGGGTTACGCCGTCTACTTCTGACGTGGCGCACACATGACAAGACGTGACATACATATGGCCACTGTATGTATCGACTATATGTGTGTCACATCTAACCATGTGTGCACTACGTCAAAAGTGGGCGTTGTAACCCCGCCCACAGTGGGTGGGTGAACATGACTCGTAATGATTGAGTTATAATGATAATTTTTTGTTCATTTTGCTTTTATTCAGAGTGGTTTAGTTTTCTTCGTGTTTTCAACATGTATTGCAGCAAATTGTATCTGAATATATTCTTTTTGGTAATTAGAATGTTGAATTTATGTGTATCTCTCTTCCATTTTTCTCTGCTAAATTTCTTTAAACTTAACTAAGTGATTGCTTTTTCTTTTGTTCTTTTGATACAAAATATTAATACTTAGGCGTCTTTGGTGCATTTTCTTCCTCAAATACAAATCATTGTACCATTTATTTTTAAGGTGTTTTATCCTTTTTTTAATATATTGATTTTGTGAATACTTGCAATACTCTTTGAAAATTATCAATGCAATGTAAGTATTATTCTAATGTCAAATTTTGAATTATTCTTTGAATCTCTATTATCAACTTTAGATAGAATTTCATTCTTTGGTTTGAATTAATAATTTGATAGAGTTGATGAATTAAACTGAGCCTTTTTTTGGGTTGGGGGAGGGAATATCGCAACTCGAAAATTCAAGACCGAAATATGAATTTTATTCATTATCCAAAAATGTTAAAATGCTTAAATGTACATTAATTTTCTAGGAAAACCTGCATAAGTAGAGATTAAACAAAGCATTGTTAGTTTGAACAGCGTGATGATCAGATTCAATTTTTTGGTTAACATTTAAAGAATGGTTATTTTAACTTCAAAAATGGTGTATTTTCAAAATCATAAGTGTAAAAACCTGATTTTATCATTAAGATTACACTTTACACCTCCATTTGCAAAGATAGAAGTGTGGAATGAGGTAAATTGTTATATCTCAAATATATATATATATATATATATATGTCGCTTCTAATTAACGACACATGACCGAATTGATTATTTTATGGCGACAGATAGTTGAGAACATCTTTAATGCCACAAATCCAATTGCTAAATAGTAAAATTTGTTGTAGGATAAAGCAAGAACAGAAAATTTAAAATACTATAAACACACTGCTGAAGTTCAATAAAATTACAATAACAACTCCTATTTTAGATTTAGACTAGGAGCATAATAATTAGATAGAAAAAGTTTCTCATGCCACCTGTGAGCAATGAGCAAAATCCATCACTAAACCGAAAAGAACAATGATTGCGGGGGATTGCTATGAAACTTGACATTTAACAATGTCCTAAAAGGCATAATGTCTTAAAAAACTTGGAGGTCAAGTTTAAATTTAGGCGTGCTTGCTATTCTAGAAATCGTAATATTGCTCAGAAATGCTTCAATTTCAAGTGTTGAGTTTCAGCGCGCATAAATTAACGCACTAATTAATGCGTGATAAAGTGCAATGAATTTGTGATAAAACACAATGTATGGTAAAGCGTCGAATCTAAATTTTGAGTATAAGCGTCACCTAAATTAAGTTTATGCAAACTTTTTAAAACACAGATTGTGTGTGTGTGTGTGAAACTTTACGAAAATCACAATGACGATTTTAAATTGGGTTAATTTCACGAATCGTCCTCAACCTATTTTTTTACATCATAGGTCCCAAACCTTTCATAAATTCATACAATAAGTTCTTTTTTATGGCTAATTTTTAATAAAATTACCGTTATATACTTTGACTTTTTAGTTTTAAAAACAAATGATTTAAAAATATTAAAAATAATAAAATTAAAATTAAAAAAAACCCAACCCCACTCCTCCCAAGAATGGCCACCAGAATCTTGCCCATTTCCGACGGTCAAAAAGGGAGAGGTGAATTGTTCTGCCGTTTCGACAACATTTTGGCTGCTGAAAAGGCAATAGTCTTTTACATATCTGACAGCACATGGGGAGTCGCTCCTCATTTTGCCTCAAAATGGGAGAAGTCTATGCTGCCAGAAATAGTATGAGACTGATGTCATTTCTAGCAGCACTTTTGCCACCGAATGCTGCGATTTCCAGCAACCGTTCTCAAGAAGTTCTGTCGATGGGATAGGGGTGGAGTGAGTGTTTTCCTTTTTTTTTTTTTAAATTTTTTTATTATTTTTAAATATTTTATTTTTTAAATTAATAAATATTACTTTTCAATGCTTCAAGCACTATAGTAAGAAAATGAAGAAAAAATCAACAAATATTCTTTAAGAGTCTTATTATTAGAGCATCTTCAATGCAAAGTTAAGATAGAATGTCTTAAGTGTGTATGTGTTAAAAAATATTGACATTACATTTAAAAAATCCTCTAATGCAACAATGCCAACATTATATATTTGTCAAGTTATTATTAGAGATTTTGAAAAAAGAAAGAGAGAGAAATTTTTTGATTAGATAAATTAATACTTGACATTGTTGTAGAAAATGTCATCTCATGACAGATGACATTCTTCATGACACATGAAATGACATTCTCTATGACAATGTCAAGTATTTAATGTGCCAAATAAGCACTTTTTTGCTAATTGTCAATTTATTCTATGACAATGACTATGCATTGGAGATGTTCTTTATGAGTAATGAAACTTTCATGAATCCTAGATAGAAATAAGTGGCTAGAATTAAATAGACACTAAAGCGATGTGATATGTTGAAAATTATGATTTCATATTGCGTGCATGTTAGATTAGATAGACACCTCATATTGGTGCCAATTCAGACACCTCATATTTTCATACATACAACCCCCTCTTTTTTGTGTACTGTTTTATTTAGTGAATAAAACTTGTATCTTAGGTTTAGATTTTCAAGTCGAGATATCTTCCTATATATATATATATATTATCTAACCATTAATTATGTAAAATACATTCCATCTATCCGCCATTTAAACTAGTAACATTTACTGTTGTACCTAAATGACAAGGTGGAAGTTGGGGCTCATAAGTCCTCAAGAAGCACCCCAAGCCCAGAAGTCCTTTAGGGAACTGTTAAGCCCAGAGTTCAGTAGTTGCCAAGTTCCGAAGGCTCTTAGGACCTGCGGAGCGCACATTGATTCGGGATTGGTTGCTGCTCAAGGCGGTTGGAGTCGGTTGTCATTAGTTGTTAGTTAAGTTAGTTATAAAGACATTGTTAAAGTTGAAACCTTAAATTTATTATATAATAATCTAATGTAGAAGCAGAAGCCCATGTTTTGTCTGCTCCCCAATATAAAAGTTCTGAAAGGCCCTAACACACCTATAAATATAATAAGAGAATCACAAAAGGTTGATCGTCTCCCAACATTTGAGAGTAAAAAATTATCTTATACTAAAAAAGAATGATGAAAATTCTGGAGCTGACTTTGCTCCAAGGGGATCTGACTTTCAGCTTCGGTGAACTATTTCATCTACTAAAGAAGCCAGATTTCAGTTTCGGTAAACTATTTGATCTAAATTAGAGTTCCTTACATTGCTCACGTGCGTAAAAATCCCCCACTTGACTTGCTGACTCGGAAGCGTTCTTAATCAGACGTTAACATTCACTTAATACATTTTAACAATTTATAGGCTAATTGATTCTTGTCAGTTGTTATTACTGCTCAAATTATTTACTATATGGTTAATATAAAATTGCTCGTGTGTATATTAGATTCACGTGAAAATAATGCGCCAGCGAACAGTTTATCTTTAGGGGAACAAGATCGGATTCTTTTTCTTTGTTTAACATGAATGACGGATTTTTTGATTAACGTGCCCGATCGTGTAGACCACACATCTCATGCATGAAGCATGTGCCTAATTTATTAGTTAAAGAGTCTCTGATTTTCGATGTATTCCAGCATAGGATCGAGGTTTGCCAACCCATGCACAAGATCCTCTATATATATATATATATATAGAGTTAGAAAATGAAATTGTAGTGGAGTATATTTGAGCAATGGGGTAGAGAAATATGTAGAAGTGACATAAATAGGTGATGTTCTTATGTGACACACATTCATTGAGTGATGATTATATTATTACTTTTTTATCATCCAATATAAGTGTGTCACATAAGAATGTCACCTAGTAATGTCTATTTTTCATATCTTCTTAGAATTTTTGTTTGGGGTATATGTTGTAGCCCGTATGGACAATTTTTAAAATGGCCAAATTCAAAAAAATAAGTTCAAATATAACTCATTTATAAAACTTGTGCAAAAATGATTATTTTTTAAATAAAATTACATTATTTCCCTTAAACAGTAATTTTTATTTGTATCCATATATCTCTACAACTTATCGGTCTATCTCTACAATTACAATTATGAGTACTGATTCTCGACGCTACAATTTGATAAAAAATGTCCATACAATTTATCTGTATATCCTGATATTTAATAGCGATAATTCTCGAAAGTTATCTGTACATCTATATAGTTGAACTGTAGATTTCGACAGTTACATACTGTAAATCTAGACAGTTTCCTTTTTCGACTGTTGAGACTCATGCGAGGTCTACACGTGTAGGCCACGCTCCTCACACGCCGATGAATTCTGATCGCGAACCAATGCGTTTGGTTTCGTCTCACAATTCTAAGCAACTTTCACTTCTGCACCGACATCAAATTCCTACCCAATCAATATAGATTTGACGATGAACGTGTGATGCAAGTCTTGATTTGATATTTCTTCAATTATAAAATTCTGCATTCGCGGGCTATTTGGTCATTGTTTAGCACGTGTCATGGAAGATTTTAATGGGTTCGATTGTTTGAATTGGTGCCCGGGTGAAGAGATCAAAGAATTGAGGCTTTTAAAATTGTTATTATAATTTTTATTTAGGGGCAATTTTTTCTAAAAAAAAAGGAAAATGGACATTTTTACATAGGTTTAAAAAGTGGACATTTTTGAACTTATCATATTAAAAGTGATTATTTTCTGTAATTTTCTCATATTTCAATTTTAAATTTTAAGTTCATTTACTATTTTATGATTTGAGTGAAATAATTTACGATAAGATTGATCGGATTTAATTTCCACTTAAAACAACGAAATACTACACCGTATCATAAAAATAGGCTCTGTTTCTATTTTACAAGAGATTGAACAATTAATTTTTTTTCAAATAAACTCTTAATCCAATTACTAATAAATTTATTGTGCATTACATTGAATTAGTTTTGAATAAGGGTTTATTAGAGAATTAAGTGTAAATTTTATATTTCTAACCACATTAATATACATTTCAAAATCCACAAGATTAATTAATATGGGCCTATTTTTATAGAATGGAGGTAGTACTACACATATCTCACAAAGATAGAACAGTAAGTACTTTCACATAGATTAAGAATTGGAATGTAATGTGGTTGAGACATTTAATTTTACCTTATTTCTATATATACCCTTATGTCACATTAATTTTTTGAAATACTTTCAATGCACAGGTAGATAGTTGAATAATAATAATTAATTAGTAAGTAGACTATTTTTTCAGAAAGACAATAATATATAAAAGACTATTTCCTCTCCCACCTAACCAAATTAAGAGCTAAGTAATCCTATTTGAGCCACTAACCAACTTAATAATTAATTAGGGGCACATAATTCAATAAAGTAAATGAACTATCTTTTTAGGACAGACGAAAAAAGTATAATAATTTAAAATTGATAAAATAAATCTCCTCAACCATTCCTCTAGCTCACACCTAACCAAATTAATGAGCTAAGTAATCCTATTTAAGCCACCTCTTAATAATTACGCTATCGTGTTTAGGTGAATCAGATAATTTAATTACAGTGTTCTATATCTAACCCTCTCATCGTTCATTTTCCCTTGTTGGATGATCCAGCACCAACAATTAATGCTTTGTTTTTCTTGTAGGTTTCCCAGAAAATTTCAAGATTATTGCACCCACCATGAAGGTCCAGATTAAGAGCAGGAAACTGATAAAACCATGCATGCCAACTCCAAGCAATCTTCTGAGCTTCAAGATATCATACTTGGATGAGATTGCTCACTCTATAAATTTGTGTTATCTTATACTACTCGCCTGGTGCTTCTACTGAAAGGTTACAGCGACTTGAAGAATCATTGGCAGAAATCTTGCCTCAGTTTTATCCACTCGCCGGAAGATACATCAAGGAAAAACACTTGGTAGATTGGAGTGACCAAGGTGTTGAATATGTACAAGCCCAAGTGGATATCCCACTCTTGGAGCATATTAATAGCGTTAAGGTGAAATCTTGCGACTTATATTGCCTTATTCCTTGCAACCCTTTTGCAATTGATGATGTCACAGACCCGTTGCTAGCGATTCAGGTAAGCAAATTTAGTTGTGGAGGGCTAGCAATTTGTTTTAGCGCTTCACATAGGGTTGTCGATGCAGCTTCAGTGGGAACGTTTATAACGGCCTTGGCAAGTGCTAGTCGGAAAGATAACACTTATCAATCTATCTGCCCGGTTTTTGACTCCTCACTTTTAATCCCCGGTAGAAATATTGTTTCTGATGCGGAAGAAGGGGAAAAACCAAGTAGTACAGGAGATGCAAATATTGTTTCCAAGAGGTTTTTGTTCGATAAAACAGCAATATCAAGCTTAAGAGCCAAAGCGATGAGCTCAGGATTAGAAGAATCAGCAGCTGGCAAACGTCCAATTTCAAGGGTCCGACTAGTGTCGGCACTTATAATAAAGATTCTTGCCCAAATTGATCAGAAAAAAATTGGAAAATTCAAAGCTTTAGCTATATCACGCGCAGTTAATATCCGGCAAAGAACTGTTCCACCATTGCCGGAATACTCTTGTGGTAACTTACAGGCACTGCCCATGGGTGAACTTCCAGCAGAACAATGCCACAACATGGAATTTCAGGACTTTGTTCATTTTATGAGTGATAGCATCGCAAAAACTCTAGCAATTTGCGCAGAAATAATGTCTGATCCCGAAAAGATTATACAGTCTCTAGTTGACACGGCGATTGAAACAATAGTCAGAGCACACATGAATGATGGAATTTTTTTGTGCTTTACGGATTGGAGCAAGTTAAAGTTTTATGAAGCTGATTTCGGTTGGGGAAAGCCCATGTGGGTTAGTGTTCCAAATGCGCGTACCAAAAATTTGTTCATACTGGTGGACAACAAAGAAACTGTTGTTTACAAAGAAAATTTTTCATGTTAAGCATATTTCATAATCTAATATTAATTTCAGATTTTATAAAATTTTATATAAGTAATAAATATATTAACAGGTTACGGCTCTATATTATACCTAAATAATTGTAAATTCAAATTGAAAATTGAATGATTAATCATCTTTCTAGTTAATATATATTGTTTCCATAACATAAAAATCCTAATCCAATTAAACTTCCAAATTACAGCCCCGAAATATAATTTTTGGAGAAATGGCATTTTAATATTTTTCCCCTCAAAAGAAGCCATCTTTTTTCATTGGTAATTCACACGCCAAAATAAATAAATAAATGTAAAATGTTTTTCCAGTAGTTTGACAATTTGTTACAAATAAGCTTGTTAATGCTCCACTTTCCAAATTTTGCTAAGAAGATAGATAAGACTCCTATTAAGGAGATAGATAGCTACGTGGCGGAAATCTAACGAAAGTAGCCCCATGTTGGTAGGGCCGCTTTTGTTAAATTTCCGCCACGTAAGTCATAAGGCTCTTTAATAGGATATAAGGCTCTGCAGGTAAGACTTTGTAGCCGGATTGTCCACTTTTCCGGTGGAGAATGTTCTTAAATATTAATATAGGTAGATATAAATATATAGAGGTAGATGGCGGAACCCTGTGAATACTTACAAATGAGATCTGAGATAGTCATAATTTATAGAATCAAAGATTCAACTACGAAGGATTTTTATTGATACAAAATATTTCATTGTTCCTCTCTACGAGTGTCAAGAACTCTTGAATTTAATGAAGATATCCCGTGACGGCTAATTTTCACAATATCGATATTGACAAAAATTTGAATAAATTATATATATATATATATATATATGGTATCCAATTCATGTCGGTCATGTAGAAGCCTTCAAATTATGTTCCATTTTGTGAGAAATCATCATGATGCCGAATGATCTTATAACACATTGATTACAACTTTTCGCAGCATGTGAACTCCTCAGTAACATTGAAAGTTGAAGGACAATGAATGAAATCACTTAATAAATTCAAATTGCACATGAATACGTGTACAAAATTTCTACCATGGAATGATAAGATTACAGTGAAATGATAATAAATACAAGATTACAAATGATAAGGATTACAAGAAATGATAAATTGCTATAAATAAGATGAGAAGAAAATTCTAGCATATCATGATATCTTGAAGAAAAGGAAGTCGAGCTTTTGGATTGTTAAATTGCTATAAATAAGATGAGAAGAAAATTCTAGCATATCATGATATCTTGAAGAAAAGGAAGTCGAGCTTTTGGATTGTTGCTGTGCAGAATCCAAAAACCCGCTGATTAATGCATCGAAGACTTCTCGTGCTATTTCCGTCCAATGTATAATAACTCTTATATCCCAGAGAGGCGAGGAAATAAAAGAATCATTGTGCAAGAATATCATGCACAAAAATAAGAAAATGATGATTAATCTTCTTGGACAACACAAATTGCATTTTTGACATTTATATATTAATAAAATGAGAGGTATTGGAGTACAGTTTGACCGCAATTTTCCCGCCCAAAAATCTTCAAGTTGAGGCTTTTTGGTCATTTTGATTGGTTTGTGGTAATCAATGCGGTAACTTTGATGTTTATCCTTTCTACTTTTTGGTTTTTAATTTTTGAATTATCTCATCTTCATAATTCTATCTTATCTTTGTAATTCTATGTTTAAGTTATCTTATCTTTATATTTTTAAATCTTCTTTTCATTTCAATGTAAAAACAACAATCAAGAGCAGATCTATTCAAAGGTTTGAGAATTGACTATGATATCATCATATCACATGGGTCTTGACGCACACAAATAAAGTTAATATAATTGATGTTTTTTATGAATTGAATACTTATATCATACAACAAAAATTAAAATAAAATATAACTATACTTGAAAAAAATAACTATTAATTATTAAGAATTTAAAAAAATAAAATTAAAAAGAAAATAACTACCCCTCTATGTAGTATTCTCCTTATACAATATCAAGTTTTTAATTTTTTTTTAGCACATGTGAGAATCTAATTTCTCAAATCTTTATAATAAGTTAAATTATTTTAAATTATTCTTCCCGTGCATTACACGGGTGAAAAACTAGATTGGGTTAATTGCTTTCAATTTACTGTACATTATATCTATTGTAAGATGATGCCAATGGAAACGAAAATTTATTTTTACTTATTATTTATCATAATTTATTAAAACTAAATATTGATATTTACGTAGATACTTTGATAAAATGTCTAACCGTGCAACGCACGGGTAAAAATCTAGTTAAGATAATAAAATATAAAATAACAATTGGATTATTTAGATGAATTAATTGCAATAATTTTCTAGGAAACAATTTCGCTGATAACCTGAAGGGTATAAATTGAAATTAATTGCAAAATCAATTTGTATAAGACTAATTCACATTCATTTTTGCATACATGGTTAATTATAAACTCAATTAAAACAATCATTTCTAACACTAACAACATGAAGGTAACATACAACATAAATACATGCCAATAGAATTATGTATGGTAATGTTTTTTGAAATGTGCTTACTGTTTTTTTAAAAGAATAATACCATATAGTCCTATATAGTCTCCTTTGATCGATTAACCTTGTGACCAATTAGTAACAGCTTCCTGCCACCAAGAAGATAATTGTAGTATCGTTATTGAGCCAAAAAATATTAACGTCATGAGCCCTATCACTTTTTTCTTTCTGGAACCAAATGTATGCATATGGGCGTATCTATATATATAGCTCAATCAAAAATCTTGGAACTGAAAATGAGGAAATCTTGGAGAATATAGATTCTAATTCTACTACTTTAGTTTTGGATAAACTAAAACTAGTTTTGAGAAGAACGTCTGGGCTGAAAGAAAGAACAGAGGAGACCGGAGACGCTGCAAGCTTGGCAGCCTACGACCGGTCCGCCTATCCGATGCTCCTAGCTAGCGCCGCTCGACTGTCCGTCCATCCTTCCGGCAACATGGGCACTGGCCATGCATGAACTCTTGATCAAAGCTCCATTGGGGTAAGTTCCTAACCCTAAATGGCTAAATCCTAATTTCTAAATTCCTTATGGAATAACTTATATTATTTAATTTCTTTGGTTAGAAAATATGAGATATCCAAATTGTTGATTTTGTTTAAATGGTAATTTTTAG
>CAVNYN010282191.1:0-33624 GCA_963692815.1 Nyctanthes arbor-tristis
ATTATTATGAAATTATGCAACAGAACAGAAAGAGGTTATATAAAAACAAACTTGATATTATTTTGTAACCACCACGTCATTTTTAAATCAATATTCATGACTCCTACATGTATGTTTGTGTAAAATGAAAATTTTCTAAAAACTAGTGGAAGGTATACTTTATGGTACAATTTGATAGCCCTACCTATTAAACGAACTAATTAAAAATAAATAACTATCACTCGACCCAATTGGTGGGATACAATTGTCAAGCCCGTAAGGCATGAGCTCACGTTAGTTGTTAGTGCATAAACGTACCATTTACTGATGTTAGAATGAGAGTATTGTACAAAATATTCATTTATACAAATAGAACTATATATATTCTAGATTGCTAGTTAGAGTATGAATGTTCAAGTACCATATATCTTGCGTTATGGCATTATGGGATAGTGATGTTACATATATATATATATATATATATTAATATATTACTACACCCCATCAAATTATATAACCGATTAGTATTATATCATATCATCTATCTGACGCCGCCACATGGTATCCATTGTGTGGTACTTAAAACATTTTTAACATTTTATTGGTGGTCCTCCTCATCCTTTTCTCTTCCATGAGCATCTCCAATGGGGATGTCAAAATGTTGGGTGGTGTAGAGGGGAGAGATAGAGAGAATATGATTATTTTAATTGAATGTTGGTGGAAAGATATGTAAGAAAAAAAGAGAGGGAAAAAGGAAAAAGAGGAGATAGATAGATAGAAATTTAAAAATAATAATAAAATAGTGGTGGTAAAGTCTTGAATGAAGGTCCAAAAATAAACCTTACACGGGATACGAGGGAGGAAAAATGAGGAAAAAATGGTATAAATAAGTGAAAAGTAATTAAAAAAGAAATTAAAATAAAATAGAAAATATATAAGGTTCATGAATTTTTTTGTGTATGTATCTCTCCACTTAGACTTTAGACCCACACCCCTTGCATTAGAGATGCTCATGTTGGATCCCTCTGTTTCTTAGTGACAAGCATATAGCTTTCAATTTCTAGAAGAATAATATTGCGAATTTGCGATGATGCTAAATCAAATGCAAAATTTTTAATAATAGTGGGTCCCATAAACATTTTTTTCATGATAACCGATATATTTTTTTTTTTTGGGAAGGAAGGTACTTCTGGGATTCGGAACGGATGCATGCATCAAAGTAAAAAATATATTAAATAAATAATAATAATGAAAAAACAAAACAAGGCAATTTTCTTTTTCACTTTTTCTGACAGCATAGCTTTGAAACTTATGATGATTCCTTTGAAAGCAATTCTTAGTCGATCATTTTAAGTAAGATTCTAGAACTTTTATTATTATTATTATTTTTTTTTTGAAAGGGGTAAGGTTCTAGATTTTAAGAACACTATTTAATTATAATAAGGACAAATAAATAATATACCATAAGAGAATCGTTAGAAACACTGAGTTATCTAACTCATTTACAATATTTTTTGGGGGTTAATTTCACAAACCATTCCTAACCTTTGAATTAACTCTCGTCTCCAATTTTTATTAAGACACTTACAGCCTCTAACCTTTAAAAAATACACACAAATCGTCCTCATTTCGTTGCCGGAAATGATAGCAATCGCTGCAATTTCCTGCAGCATTTGTGCTGCTAGCCGTTTTCTGACAGCATAAATGGGAGGTGAATCCCCCCATTTCTGAGCTAAATGCTGTCAGAAATGATAGCGATTTCGCTGCCATTTCCAGCATTATTCTAGCAGCACAAATGGGAGTGAATCCCTCCATTTCACTGCCATTTCCCCCATTTCTAAGATAAATGCTGCAAGAAATGGCAGTGATTTCGCTGCCATTTCCAACAGCATTTGTGCTGCCAGAATGGCAGCATAGATAGGGGTGAATCCCCCTATTTTGCTGCCATTGCCGGGAGCAAAATGGGGAGGATTCACCCCCTTTTTGGCCGCCGGAATAAACCATTCCGGCGGCCGGCCGGATAGGAGGGGGGACGTAGGGTGGGGCTGGGTTGGGTAGGTTTTTTAGTTTTTTATTATTTTTAAACATTTTAAAAAAAATTAAAATATCTAAGGGGGTATAATCACCATTTTGTTAAAATTTTTGCCAAACAAAAGAAATATGGACAATTTAAGTGTATTTATCAAAAGTTGAGGGCTGTAGAGTGCTTTAACAAAGGTTAGAGACGAAATCGAGAGTTTGCTAAAAGGTGGGGATGATTTGTGAAATTAAACCTATTTTTTGGTGATGATTGCAATGTTCACTTGTCCTTATTATTTAAATTATAAATTATTACTTGAAATGAAGCTTCGTTTCATTTAATTGGCTTATTCTGTGAATTTAGTAAAATTAAAAAATATTGTAAACTTCTTCTCCATCCATTTTTATCCCCTTTTTTTTCTGGGGGCAATCATCAATTTTATTCATTTTTATTTATTTGTCGATATTATTATGTACCGACACGAGTGCACGTCATAGCCGTTTATGACTTAGACGTTAGCAAATAAATTATATTTTAAAACAAAATTTGAGCAAGATAATAACCACATCTATATATATCGTGCCCGCAATGTAAATTTCGGCCAGTTATATACTTGAAAACTTGAATGTAATGTCAAATTCAAATGGGTACATAAATTTGATCAAAATAAAAGAAAAGAAAAAAAAGGTCCATAAATATTTGGTGGGCGTTGCCTTGACCAGTTCAGCCTTCAACTAGCTTGGTGTCGTTGGCATTCGACTGGTTCAAGTCAACTCAGTAACTCGGACGAAAACCCAGTAACCAAAACACATATGGACTCAGCAGTCTTCGGTCAGTCGGCTCGGGTCTCTTAACTCTATCCTTTCTCCCTCTTTATGGAAGTAATTGTCACGTGTTTATATGGAGCAGTTCATTATTATTTGGGTAATTCATTCATGAACTTAACAAAAAAGAATCTCCTTAAACAGAAAGTCAATGCTTTCTAGAGTGCCACCGGTCGTCTTTTAAAGAATTCTAATAATTTAAAGAATGTTATTCTAATAGAGTTTACATATTCAATGCATAGTATGGATGACAATTTAAACCGACCCGTCTGAAAACTTGTGGAGCCCCGAATCAAACGGGGCAAAAATCGGGGCGTGGCGGGGTCAACCCAAACCGCCCCGCCCAGTTTAAATTAAAACAATTAAAAATAAATAGAAAAATTAAGAAAAAATAGGAAAAAATTAAAAAATATATTAAAAATGATCAACGGGTCGCTAAACGGGTAAAAAATCCTGACCCGATCCGCCCCGCGACCTGCCCCGAACCGATCCGTCCCGAATTTTGGCGGGGTCACGGGGGGTGGGGCGGGTAAAGTCTTTCGCTAGTGGGGGCGGGGCGGACCCGATCCACACCAAACCCGACCCATTGCCATCACTAACCCATAGCAACTTACTACATATGTATATGTATCAACTTTTTTGAAATTTTGACAATAGTTTTAACTTTAAACAAATATTTACTGAAGAATATAAGTAGACGTGACAATAGTAAGAAAGTGAATTTTTTTTTATTGGTTCACATAATAAGTGGCACACTCTATGGTATCCTTTAACATGGTGTCCAAAGGACAGTGTGGCAGGCACCCATTGGGTCTTGGGTTATGAGCCCCCAACATAATCAGTTGTGTAAATCTATTGATCGAGGATCTTTTTTACCTAATTGGTATATATTGTGATCGTAATATGTTTTCCAATTCACATCTATCTATAGATACATTGAAGGCTTGAAATAGTCATGACAAGGAAGATTCATTCAAGTTAGCTCGCCTAGTCAAAAATGAAAACAAGACTAGCTTGCGTGTTACGACACGTCATACGATAAAGAAAGGTAATCTTGGAGGCTAAGTAATTGAAATTGGGTCCCCCGCTCACAACCTTTTGGAATCTTTTGTCTATAAAACTCAGCCGCCGCCGATGTTGGCGGCAACCTAGCACAGCACTTCTCACTATCTAATTCTGAATCAATAAGATCGAGTTCGCTACCTCAAAACCCAAAAAAAGGGTTCCACTAGAGACAGATCCGCTAAGGGGCTAGACCGAGCTGTAGCTCGTTCAGCCCAAATGGAATTTCTATGTAGCCCAGTCCCTTTGAAGCCCAAATGCTGAGCTTTTTTTTTTTTTTCTCTAAACTCTTGAGTCAGCCCAACTATTGAATCAGCCCAAAACATAAGACGGGAAGCTGCAGATACAGAAATCAGAAAGCTCTCGACCTTGTATCTACCGATGGGCGGTGACCGACCCATAACCACCAGGACCTGAACCACTTTGCCAACGACAAGCCACCGTGCCACTAGAAAACCCCATGGAACAGACTGCGCCAGTGCGCCAAAAACCGCAAAGAAGATGCTGAAATAGAGGAGTGAACATGCCGTGAAAAATAGATGCTTTGGAGTGCAAAAGTGCCGGAGAAACGCCATTGAAGGTTGAGGATTTCTTCTTCTTTCTTTTCTTTTCATTTTCTTTCTCTTTGTCTGGAGTAATGGATTAATTGCAAGAAGCCAAGTATAAATTGGGGAATTTGCAAGAAGCCAAGAATAATTGTGTTTGGGGCTTGGGCAAAGAAAAGGAGAAGCTGGAATTCGGGAATTGAGACTTGAGAGAGAAAAGGGATTTTAGGTTTGGGGCTTGGAACAAAAACCTCACTGCCACTGTCACTGCCTATTGTAAATTCATTTGTAGAAATTAGAATTATGATAGAAGAATAAAAAGTTGTGTTTTTCAGACCTTGGGCTTTGAGAACTTTTGTTTTTCTTCATCTTTTTCCTTCACTTGTTGCAACATGTTTCTGCTTTTGTCAGATTGTCTCC
Organism: Nyctanthes arbor-tristis; assembly: GCA_963692815.1. Lineage (NCBI taxonomy): Eukaryota > Viridiplantae > Streptophyta > Magnoliopsida > Lamiales > Oleaceae > Nyctanthes > Nyctanthes arbor-tristis. The sequence continues at coordinate 4,851 of CAVNYN010282191.1, forward strand.
CACTTTCTTTTGTAATAGTGGTCCCTATGCAATTAAATATAAGTGATGAAAGGCTGTATTTGTGAAATGGAAGCTGTATTGGTGATAAATGGATGCTGGGTATTTGTCATTACTTGGACCAACTAATGTCATTTTTTGTCTTACTAGTTAGAGTTTATACCAAATTAGATAACGCATCTCCCCTATAATTCTCTTGTAATGTAAGAAAATAAAAAATAATGATGATGGTGATGAGTAAGTAAATAAATAAAGTAGAAAAATTTCGCGTGGGTTGTACGCGTCCGCATATATCTTCACATATATAGATAATTCGTAGTGGAATAGCATTCACAGTCAACATGAAATGAAAGTATCATTTATTTGACTAATTATGCTGGCGGTTGTAATACGTTTCTATTGTGCCATTTCCATTTTTTTAATTAAAAAAAGGATTTTTTATGGATCTTTTAGTTTTCTTTTGAGAGTTTAATCCTTCATTCTTTGAGTTCATAGTTTGTGAAAGTGCTTTGACTCATAATATAGATCCTTAAAGTGTAGAAAATAAATTAGAAAAGAATAAAAAATAGTAATTAATTCATATTTCAAATTATGCTCTCATCATGAATTTTTTATCCTAACGTCGTCGTTTCTCATGTGGCGTGGCATCATATGGTGCTGAATTGGGGCTAACAAAGATAGAGATTTTAGTTAATTTTAGCAAGATAAACATAGATCATAATATTGTTCTACCCTAAAGAAATTTTAAATGGGTGGGATCATTATTCCCTCTTTTATTAATTTATGAAATTTTGGACTAGCTACTGTCCTTATGAAATTTTGTGATCTATATCATATAATATTTGTGAATATCCATTTCTAGTTCATTAATAATTAATGTGATTTGTACATTCTAGATTCTTTCAAGATGGAACAAGCACCTTCGGCTAAAAGAGGAAAACGATTGATATCATCATACTTCACAAAAATTGACAATCAAAATAATGAAGAACCATCAATCCCTTTTCAACAAAATCAATCTACTGACGATACTCATATGCCTACTGTGCAACAGTCTAATGAACCTCCTCATACTCCTACTATGCAACTTCCTTCCACTCTATCTCTTCCACATCCTTCATCTTCAAGTCCTAGTTTGCTAGACATTGAACGGGACCCGGGGAAAAGAAAACAGATATTTGAGCAGCCTATTAATTTAAGGGATGAAATTAGAGGAGCTTATCTATTAGCTGGGCCTTATCAACCAGAACTTTTGAAGTATCCAAGTAAAAAATTTGGAAGTCAGAATTGTAGTTTTCAGAAAAAATGGTTTCAGAAGTGGAATTGGTTAGAGTATTCACCTTCCACAAATAAGACATATTGCTTTTTGTTTTCTTTTTGTTAATGAAGTTAGCTTGTCCAATGTCTTAGCATTAGTCGCCGAGGGGTTTAACAATTGGAAGAGGCTAAACCAGGGAAATAAATGTGCATTTCTTGCTCATGTTGGTTTTAATCCATCATCTTCTCATAACATATGTTATGGAAAAGCTGAAGATCTAATGAAACCCACTCAACATGTTGATAAGATTCTGCATGCTCAAACAAAAGAGGAGAAAGAGAAAAACCGTTTGCATCTGAAGATTACCATTGAAAGTGCCCGGTTTTTGGCCCTTCTAGGTTGTGCATTTAGAGGTAATAATGAATCACACTCTTCACATAATCGTGGAAATTTTCTTGAAATGGTTGCAGCTTTTGCAAAAATGAATACATAAATTGACAAAGTTGTTTTGGATAATGCTCCTAAAAATGCTCAATACATTTCACCAACAATTCGGATTCATGAAGAGGTTGGAGATCAGTATTTTTGTATTCTTGTAGATGAAGCATAAGATGCATCTAAAAAGGAGCAAATGGCCATTATCTTTTGTATTCTTGTAGATGAAGCATAAGATGCATCTAAAAAGGAGCAAATGGCCATTATCTTGAGGTATGTTAACCTTGCTGGAGTTTTGTCAGAACGCTTTCTTGCAGTAAAAAACATTAGTAACACCACCTCTCTCAATTTGAAAAATGAGATATCTGATATTATGGTTCGCTATAACCTTCAAATTCAGAAAATGAAAGGTCAAGGATATGACGGTGCAAGTAATATGCATGGGGCTTGGAATGGACTTCAAGCATTGTTTCTTAGAGAATGACCTTACGCATATTATATTCACTGCTTTGGCCATAGATTACAACTAAAACTGGTTTCTATAGCAAAGGATGTTGGCATCATTTGGGAGTTTTTTTCTCAATTGGACAATCTTGTCAATATTATTACTTCTTCTCCTAAGCGCGTAGCTGAGTTGTAGTCCGCCTATACACAAGAAATTGAGGTTATGTTGGCTAGTGGAGAGCTTGATACTGGGAGAGGGGCTAATCAAGTTAGCAATTTGCAGAGATCAAGAGCAACTCGATGGAGTTCTCATTATGAGTCTATAAAGAGTTTGATAGATATGTATGGTGCAACATGTAAGGTGTTGGAATATCTTAGAGAGCATTCTCCAAATAGAAGATCAAAGGCTGAAGTTTGTGGGGTTTATAGATATATTGCTGATTTTGAGTTTATATTCATTTTACATTTGATGCACAAGATAATGAGAACTACTGATAGTCTTTGTCAATCTCTTCAAATGAAGTCTCTTGATATCTTGGATGCTATGATTCTTGTCTCTTCTACAAAAACCATTCTTCAACAATTGAGAGAAGATGGATGGGATGAGTTTCTTGACGAAGTGAAAAGTTTTTGCTTGAAGAATGATATAGTTGTGCCTGACCTGTCTTGTTTCCATAGGGAAGGTCGATGTAAGGATCAAATTACAGTTGAACATCATTATCATTTTGATGTTTTCAATGTAGCAAAAGATTTTGTGATGGTGGAGTTAAATACAAGATTTAATGAGACATCTGAAGAACTTATTTCACTAAATGTGGCTTTGGATCCAAGAAATGAGTTTGAATCATACAATAGAAGTGATATTTGTAAGCTTGCCCAGAAATTCTATCCTCAGGATTTTTCAAATCAAGACATTTGTGCATTGGAGTATGAGTTGAAGCATTTTGAGTACAATGTGATGCCCGATCCTCAATTCAAAGTCTCTACACTTTCTGAATTGTGTAAAAAATTAGTTGAGACTCGGAAGTCAGAGACTTATATTATGTTAAGTGGATTGATTTCTCTTGTTTTGACTCTACCAGTTTCAACTGCAACCACTGAGCGAGCTTTTTCTGCAATGAAATATATCAGGGCAGCTCTTCGCAATAAGATGCAGGATGACTTTCTTGGAGATTGCATGATGCTCTATATTGAACGAGAGTTTACAATGGAGTTAGATGTAGAGTCTCTTATAGACGAATTTTTTACTTCAAAATCTCGTCACACAACTTATGTAAATCTCATTGTAGGCACTTGTTATCTATTTTGTCTTTTGTGCTACAATATCTATTTGTTTTTGTTTGCTATTAACGGATTAATATTAGTTAAAGTTATTATATATGCTTGTGATTTGTGTATTTGGAGGAATATTATTGTATTTCTAATGCAATTTCATTTCTAACAATTTATAGTATAAAAAAGTTTTTTGGGGGCCTGAACCCCCGTGAAGGGGGCTCTGCCCCCTTCCAACCCCCAATTTTTTTCCTCTAAATCTAGCTCGATATTACCCAAAAATCCTGAATCCGTCCCTAGGTTCCACCCAAGAGATGAGAGATCAAGAAGAAGATCATGACATCGCTAGTGAAGTCGGTCGGCGGATTTGTGTCAGTCTCCGGTGGCGGGTCAGGAAGTAAGCAAGAACAAGGACTGAGCTCAAATTCCATGACCCCAATTCATACCCCAAGTGGATTCAATTCCGGGGATGATACTTGTTGACAATGATTTATGCTGGATTATAGGTAAAAAACCTTCTAACCTCCAAACCAACATGGTGGGGGGTATTTATAGAAAAAATTGTTAAGTGGAGCATTTCGGGGCATGTGCTCAACTTGTCCAGTCCATGTGGTGGGCGGTTTTCATGTGCATCTGGTTACCATCTACGTGTATAATGAGGATCGCTTGCCTCTACTAACTCGTCCAGTTTGGTACCTTTTAGTGCGGTAGAGATATATAACCGCGCCATCAAGTCAGTTATCTTATCAACAATTGCCCCCTCGAGTTCGCCTCTTTAAGGACATGGAGGGGTGAACTCGATTTTGTGGGGAAAAAAGGGGTCCCCATTAGTAATTTTATCCTGGCGAAGCGTCTTCCACACACCTGTTAGAGGTAATGGGACACGTGTCGCCGCGTCGCTGGTGGATTGTCTGGCCGCGCTTGGGAATCGCAAGGGGCGGTCTGCGTTAATGATGACCCTAGGACTTCTAGGGTTTTAGGGGTTTTAGACCTATATAAAAGGGCTTCATCTCTTCCCTCTTCACTTTTGCTCCTTTCGCTCCCGCCGTTGGAATTTCTTCCCCGTCATCTTCAAATTTCTTCTCCGGCGTCTCTGTGGGTGACAGTTTCAGGTAAAAAGTTGGTTCCTGTTCTTTGCATTTCAATATTTTTACCACTCTACACCCGCCATTCTACCAACTATGAGCCACAAGAGTGAGATGTCTTCATCATGGGGCTCTAGTGGCTCTGCCGCCATGGTACATACGGCTGATAGGGGAAAAGGAAGGTAGAGGAAGTGGTAGGCACAGGTGAATCGTCCGAGGAAGAAGCCATTCGATCAGCAGATGAATCTCTTCAAAGGATTTAGATGGAAATGGAAGGTGCTATGCTGGCAGAAGAAGGAGAGAGTTCTGGGGTAGTTCCATTGGCTGTTAGAGTCTCTAGCAGAGAGGTCGGTCCTCTAGATGAAGGAGGTGTGTGGCAACGGACTCCTCCTCGTGCAGGGCCGTACGAATCGCCCTACTCCTCTAAAGACCTCCCTTATATTGCTACCGAGCAGGAGTTGAACTATTGGAAAGGGAAGTATAGGATTCCGGATTCGGTGCATTTCTTCTTCTCTTATTTTACAGAAAGGGCGGACTGGCCTCCGGAGGGTTGTGTGGCTGCCAACATGCGGATGTTGGCCGGGGTTTGGTTCCCTCTCACACCTCTTGTTGCCGATCTACTTAGAGAATAGGGGCTGGCACCGAGCCAGATCACCCCCTAACGGGTGGAGGGCGATCACGACATTTTTCTTTCTGTTCGCCTTATCAAATTACCCTAAACCCATATTCGATGAGGTAAACTATCATTGAGTTCAGGGCGTGCAATGGAATGGGGTCTGGATGGTATTACTTTATGAAGTGCAAAGGACAGGCGACGTTGATTAACGATTGACCCGAGTCAGTAAAAGACCAAAAGGATTGGTGGTTTTATGTTGGCGGAGAGTGGACAACATCGAGCTGACCTAATGAGACTGTCGTCCCCACTTTATACCGACCTAGACGAAGTAAGTGTTAGCTTGGTTTATCATTTTGGCCAGGAGTTTCTCTAACACTTACCATTTATCTTTATTCTCAGGAATCCCCGAGCCAAAGGTCAGTTTAGATTATTTGAAGCACGTTGCTGCAATCGCTGAACAAGGTGGACTCCACAGTTTGTCAAAATTTTTATTGACTGAGATAAAATGTTCCAAGCCGACTTAACATCGGTATCTCCTAGCGAAGTGTTGCCCCCAATTCCAGAAGGTAAACTGACGTAGCCTTTGCTAGGACTACTTTTGGAGCACCTTTGATAACTATAATTTTCTTTTGTAGCTCCCCGCATTCCTTGCAAAATTCCTATGGTTGGGAAAAGAATGCCGCCAAAGGAACTTTTAATGGCCCAAAAGGTGGCAGCACGGAAGGCCAGCTCTCGAAAGAAACCTCCAGCTCCTTCGTAATCCTCCAGCAAAAGACATCGCGAAGAGCACCGGTTTGGCGAGGACTCCTCCCAACGACGAACATCTCCAACTTAGCATTCTGAGGTAAGCACCCGATCTGGAGCTACCGAGCTTCAGAAAAAAATTCAAGAGCTTCCCCCTGTTCATCCCAGTAACAAGTCCGGCACCGCGACTCCTCCACCTTTCAAACTAAACTGGCTGGGGACTCATCCTACGAGGTCATAGACTGCGGAAAAGATGAAGTGGTAGTACCCAGAGTGCTACTTAGAGTACTACAAGACTTCTTCCCCAACGCCTTCCACAACGAAGAAACTTTTGCGCTCAGTTCAGTGGGCCATGGAGGCGTCGACGCGGGCTTGGAATGTCCGGGAGGAATCCATGTCAAATAATTTGACTATGGAGGATACTGTGGCCGTAGGGATTGCGTACATGGGCCGGGCCCTGAACTATCAACAGAAGGCCCTAGTGATGGCTAGAGACAGGGAGGAGGAGGTGGAGGTCTTGAAAGAAAAACTGGCTCGTATTGATTCTCATTTAAGGATTGAGGTGAGCAAGTGGTCGAAGGCTGGAAGCGAGGTGAAAAGACTAATGGCTAAGCCTCTGGAGATGGAGAAACTCGCCATGTCGGAGAAGTCAGCTCGAGAAGGTCTGTTGAAGTGTCATGCCACCGAGCTTTAAAAGAAGGTTGAAGAAGTCATGGCCTCCACTAAGGTTTCTGTCGTTGAGGAGTTTAAGGCCTCTGATGAGTATAATACATACCTCAACTTCACTTATGTGGTCACGTATGATGAAATAATCAGCATGCTTGATACTCAAAAACCTGGCAACCCCGTTGAGTTCTTGCGCCAAGAGCTGGATACCTACAAAGAGAAGCATGGGTTGTCTGATACTCCTGCTAAGGAGTAGGACCACCAGACTAAGAAAAATGATGCTTCATCTGTGCAGAATCAAGAAACCAGGCCTCCAGCTGACCTTTCAGTATATCTCATTTTCTAAATCTTTTTTTTAATATATGCTGGTTAGCAGCTTTTGTAGGCTTTGTGAAGCCCTATACCCAGGCCGATAGGTCGGGTATCTTTTGTAGACACCATATCTAAATGTTTTGTTTAATTAACTGTTTTAAGTACCGTGCTGGTTTACTTGTGCGAATTGAGATATCAATTACAATCATCTTTGTTCTCAGTTTTGTGTTTTCGTGTCGGCGGTCGGTAGACTTTACTCATGTAATACAATAACAGAGCTCGGTCAATTAGACAAAATCAATGCCTTGTTTGGGAAAGGTATGAAAATTGCACTTGTCTTACAGCATTTTCCTATTACAAAAGAATTGAATTGAAGTTCGGTTTACAAGTCTATAGTTTACAGCCAAACTATTGGAAAATTTACATTGCAACAAAAGGGAACATTATAAGGTCTTTCCCAGGTTGTATTTGCCAATAAGCTGTATTTGCCAAGACGCCGAAAATCACATAGGGTCCTTCCCAGGTTGGAGCTAGTCTCCCTGCGGCTGCGTCCTTGGTGTTCTGAAACGCTCTCCTCAAGACTAAATCCCCGATATCAAACGCTTGAATCTTCGCCATGGAGTTATAATACCGTACACTTCTTTACTTGTAGGCGACGTTTCTTATGGTAGCAAGCTCTCTTTTTTCTTCAAAGAGATCAAGCTCGATGGTGATCAGTTTGGAATTAAGCCCTTGGTCAAAGTGCTTGACTCTGAAGGTAGGGAGTTCCATTTCCACTAGGATCACAGCTTCTGTCCCAAAGGTGAGACTAAAAGAGGTTTCCCCTGTGGAGGACCTGGCTGTACTGCGATATGACCATAGTACGGCTGGTAACTCCTCTACCCATCTACCTTTTAACCCTTCCAATCTTGTTTTGAGGGTATGCTTGATAACTTTGTTTACCGCTTTGACTTGTCCGTTCGATTGGAGGTGGTTAGGTGTGGAGATGTGCTTCCGGATTCTGTGTTTTTCACAGAAGGTTCGGAAGTGTTCATTGTCGAACTGTCTTCTATTATCTGTGACTATGGAATGCGGTATTTCGAATCGGCATATGAGCGACTTCTAGAAAAAGTCAGTTGTCTTTTGCTTTGTGGCTTTAGCTAGTGGTTTGGCTTCCGCCCACTTTGTAAAATAATCAACGGCAACAATAGCAAACCGAACTCCACCCTTCACTATTGGAAGTGGACCGATAAGTTCTATCCCCAATTTGGCAAAGGGCCACAGGCTCATTACCAATGTCAGGTATACATGTGGGTTCTTAAAAGATGTGCATTTCTTTGCCACCTGTCACAGGTTTGGGAGAATCTGATCGCTTTTTTTCAGGGTAGGCCAATAATATCCTTGGCTTATAAGTTTATAAACGAGAGCTTGCCCCCTAGTGTGATTTCTACATATTCCCTGGTGTACCTCTTCCAGCACATGCTGTGCTTCTTCTGGGGCTAAACACTTCAGTAGTGGGGTCGAAAAACCTCGTTTATGTAACTATCCTTAGACCATAGTGAAACGAGCCGACCTGATTCTTGTTTTCCACTCCTCAACTTTATCCACAGGTAGGGTGCCCCCCTCTAGGTACTAGATAATCGGGGTCATCCAGTTACTTGAGGACGGTAATACCTAGTTGACCAATCTGTTCTGAGATGACGGCGAGCTCAACCGGGCTATAGGTACACATTTTAGTGCGTCAGCTCCTTCACTAGTTGCCAGCCTGAACAAGGCATGCTTGGGAGTTTTCGCCACGCGATATTCTTGTGACAAAAGCATGGTTAAACTTCGCCAATATGATGTGGGATCGTCATGGGGCTGCAACACACCCCTGGCATCCTCCTCTGAGAATGAAACAGATGCTTCTAGTAGGTCGATTTTTTCAGGAACGTCGCAAGCTTGATAACTATTCCTTACCTGCCTCACGAGTTGGCATCGCCGCCTTCATGATTGCAAGGTGTTTATGTTGGTGCTAATTAGGGCGTGAATCTCTACCCCCTTGACTTTGGTTCGCCGTCGGTGTTGATTTCGAAGTTACAGGTGGGAATTCTTTATTACCGCGATTGGGAGGTGCCACGAATTTTTTCAAATAGCCTTTCTCGATGAGGCGTTCCAATTCCCTTTTGAGATCGCAACAATCATTGGTCTTATGGCTGACGGATCAGTGATACGGGTAATATTTGTCCTGGTTTAATTGAGAAGGTTAAGTCAACACAGGTCTCGGTTTGGGCAAGGTGTTTTCTCGAGATATTTGTGTGAAAATTTCTTCCGGTGAAGCGGTTAAAGTGGTAAAAGTTTGCCGTCCTTGAGCTATTTGTTTTCCCCGTTATGAGTACCTGGGTTCCTTCTTCTTTCCAGAATCCCCGAAGGATTTTGAAGCATCTGACGAAGTATTACTCCCCTTTATTGCACTTGTATCAGGGATCGTTTTTGTGTTGACGGGTCGGCCAGTAGCATCCTCAGTGCTTATATATCTTTCAGCCCTTTTTAGGAACTCCTGGTAGTTTTTGGGCTCGGCCTCATGGACTGACCACTAGAACTGGCTTTCATGTTGCAATCCTAGTAGGATAGCCATCAACAGAGTGTCATCCGTTACCTTCTCTGTTTCCAACACTTGCATGTTAAAGCGGTCCAGGTAGGACTTCAAAGTTTCGGCGGCTCCTTATTTCACCGTCACCAGTTTTTCTTTTGGTGCCGTTCTAATTTTTGCCCCCATAAACTGTAACAAAAATTGTGAGGACAGCTCTTCCCAACTCTGGATCGAGTTTTGGGAGAGTTCCCTCAACCACTTAGCAGGGATATCCTCGAGAATGGTAGGGAAGGCCCTTTACATAGCTGCATCTCCAGCTCACTGCAGTTCCATCCAAGACATAAATTTATCTAGGTAGGAGTTAGGGTCGGTTTCCCCCGTGTATGGTGGCATGTGGGGCAACGTCAACTTCGACAGTGGGGTCTGCAGAATGTCCACACTAAAGGGGGAAGGTCTGCACTCAGAGTATCCACCTTGGGGGATTCTATGTATTTTCTCTCCAGCTCAGCAAGGCGGTGTTTCATCTCCAGTAGCTCGGTCTTCGCACGCTTATGTGGGTGTATTAATTCAAGATCTTGGCATCGGGAGGTTTGAAACCTCTCGTTTACTAAGTAGTTAGCCTTCTCCGCTAGCTCGAGTGGAGGTTGTTTCATCGCCAATCTCGACGCCTCTGTTCTTTGATACTTTGAATGCCCACCAACGTTTTTACCGCAGAACGCGGTTCGGTCCGCCTTGGACGGATGTGGGCTTTCATCAATGTGGCTATGATTAGGCTTCGGGTTGTCCACCTTGGCGCTCCTTCCAGCCTCTTACTGACGCCCCTGTTGCGCAGATTGTACCTCACCCGAGTCAGCTATTCCGCACTTTTGGGTTTGACCTCGTTGTATTTGATCCAGCTGTTGTTGCATGCTTTGCATGGTTTGAAGGATCACGTGTGCTCTTCCGATCTAGACAACGGTGGTGCCGGAATTGGACTGGGAACGGCAACCGGCTCATCTGTGGGGAGGGGATCTTCATCCCTCATTGTTCGAGAGAGAGACTTGGCTGCAATAGACTGATTACTGCTCATGGTAGCATTACGGCTATTAACCGGCTCTCCTTTTAGCGCCAAATTGTTGACAATGATTTATGCTGGAATTAAATTGTCCTCTACAATTTTAATGATCCTTGATTATTAACCTTTTTCTTTAGATACAAGGTAAGTAGTTCAAAAGTCCTAATTTAGGTAAAATAATAGATTATTGGTAAAAAAACCTTCGAACCTCCAAACCAACATGGTGGAAGGTATTTATAGAAAAAATGGCTAAGTGGAGCACTTAGGGCATGTGCTCCACGTGTCCAGTCCAGGTGATGGGCGGCTTCCACGTGTATCTGGTTGCCATCCATGTGTGTAATGAGGATCGCTTGCCTCCACTGACTCGTCCAGTTCAGTACTCTTTTGTGAGGTAGAGAATATAACCACCCTATCAGGACTGTTATCTTATCAACAATACTGATGGCTGATTTCATCTGCGAATTTGATTTCTTTTGCAATTTATTGAAATTGTTGCTCGTATATTATAAAAATGTACAGTACAGTGCTGGAATGGGAATGGGTCGGGCCAGGGCTCATTTTTGAGCTCTAAGCCCAAGGCAATCTGCTAATTGCTGAGATAATTTTCAAACCCCTTCCTATCTGCGGCAGTTGGTGCACCAGCGGCGGCCAATTGATACTTTAAAGTATTCTAGTTTAGTTGACATTTTAGTTAATGTTGAACAGACATGTTTCTTGTATTTATGAATGACTAAAGTACCCAAAAAAAAAGAAAGAAAAAAAGAAAAAGAAAAAAACCAATTAAATTTGGAATTAATCTTCAGTCCACTCTTGATTGAATAGATTTGTTTTTTTGCCGGTTGATGGTTGATGGTAAGGCCTAAATATTGATAGACCTAGGGCATAAAAAATGTCTGAGGCATATTATTGGCATAATACGAATATGTTGAGGCATTGACGAGCTACATTGACATGATAACATGGGTATTTTACAGCGCCCAGGGAAATAAAAATACAAAAATTTATGATGGTTGGAAATACTATTTGTATAAGAGTTGAGGTGACATACACAATGTTCCATATTATATATTTTTTGAACCCTTTTCTATCTTCTTACCAATAAATAAACAATATGGACATAGTCACTCACTTCATGGTTGTGGAAATAACTAGAGAAATAGTTGTTGGGCACCACCATTGTAACGCCCCAAATTTAAGAAACTTAGGACGCTAACTGATCTTTAAAATTAACTTAAAATGCGGAATTTATAATAAAATAATTAAATACGGAAAATCTCATTAACGAATAACAAAGAATCTTGTCCAAAAAATAAGTGGAGCTTTAACAGTCAAATAAAGGAATAATCCGAAATCCTAGAAACATTTAATATAAATTCCAAGTTATGTTTCTAGCAGCCTTCGTCCGTCGTCTCGCCACCGGCTCCAAAATCTGAAAGTGTTAGTTTGAAAGAATGAGTATAAAAATATACTTAGTAGACTCTAGCACATATTAATCAATTCATATAATAAACATGACATGTAAACACGCAGATAATTCTTTCTTTCTTAGAAGGATCTTGTCTTGTCTTTGAGAATAGATATTCTCATTCTTATGCATTAAAGCAGATACGCGTATCATAAAGAGATCTTAAGTATATATACATTCGTTCTTAAGCATATAATAATATGCAATCTTTCTTGTAAGTACACATTCACGTGCAACATTCACAATATAGATCAATTAATAATGCGCAACTTTAAGAAACACGCTTTTAGAAAATAAGAGTCTACCTTGAGCTTGTGAGTTGAGCTACTTTGAGAGAAATCTACTCGTCTATTACTCTTCGCCCCTCGTCTAGCCAAAAAGAAATTTAAATTGTCATAAAATTACCGAAGTAATTATTTATGAAAAGGAAATATAAACTCTAGGGGCTCAATTAAAACTCTGAAATAGTTTGGGACTGAGACCAAAATGAATACTTAAAAAAAGTTTGGGATTGCCATAATACTTTTCAAAAGGTCGGGGGCTGAGACTGACAATACCAAAACTCTTGGGACCAATTTAAAATATACTCAAAATCTAGGGACTAAAATTGGACACTATAATTGTCTTGGGTTAAAAGATACCCTAATAGATAGTTTTGAGCTGCTTAGAAGTCAATAAAATTTCAAGAACTGAAAAGACTCAAAACCAGACTCAAGGACTTTGGGTGCAAAATTGACAAATATATCTCCCAATCTCTCAATCTCTCGACCCTCTCGCGGACCCGATCCCAATTCACAAGAGAGAGAGAGAGAGAGGGTTAGTACGTGTGGGTGTGTGTGCTTGCGCCGGCCGAGACTGATGCCGGTGGGTGGAACTTCGGCGAGTGGGTGAGGGGCGCGGCGGTGGCTCGCGATTTGGTCACGGTGGCTTGGGTGCTTGAGGGTATGATTTGGTCGAGAGTTTGGGGCTGGCAGAGTAGGTGGCACGGCGATGTTTTGGGTTAGACGATTTGCTTTTCAAGAGTGGTTCGGCCGAGGCTTGAGGGGTTCGAGTAATGGATTCGATTGGGGTTCGGGTGCGGAGCATTTGAGTGGTAGAGGAGTCGAGAGTTTGAGCCGACTAAGAAGGTCGCGGTGAGGGCGGCGCGCGACGATGGGTTCAAGCGAACAAAGGGCTGTCGCAGTGAATGGTTCGTGGGGTTCTTGGCTTGATTTCCTGTTTTTTTTTTTGTGAATTTGTTTTGGGTGGAAGGAGTGGTGGTGGCAGACAATAGCATGGTGGCAGTGGCTGGGGGTGTTGCCGAGAGCGAATGGTGGTGGGTTGGTGGTGCAAGGAAGCTTCGGCGCGGCTGCTGCAAGCCTGTCGGGGTGGTGCAGTGGTGGTGATGGTTTATGCGTGTCAGTGTATGTAGTATATGTGTGGGTATGGATCCGTGTGTATGTACATTTGTGTGTATTGCTTGTGTAACTAACTATTGTTTAAAGAAGAAAAAGAAAAAAATAGAAGTAACTCACGGATTTTTGACTCTGGAATGGAACCAAAATTCTGCTGGAATTGTGTGTGTGCAATGCTTATCATTAAGGGGAGTTTATAGGTTTGAGTTAGTGTTCTAATCCAATTGACTGTTGGATAGGGATTGAAATTGTGTTTGACGTGGGAGAGTAATGTCTTGGAAAAATTGAAATCAATTATATATATATATATATATATGTATATTTGGAATTTAAGTATAATGACTTGGTTAATATGGAATTTATTTGGATTTAAAATAGCATAAAATGGTTTAATATAAATTTAATTAAATTCTTAAAGTATGACTGATTAGACGAGCACGACTACAATAAATAGAAAGTAATTTAGGCAAAGTCGTAGCAACACGTTTAATAAATAAATAAATAAATACAAAATTTCATTTTAAAATTTTCCGGTCACTACAACCATGTCTAAGTGACAACAATTCAAAAAAGGACTCGGCCTCTTACGGATTGGTCACTGGACCAAAAACACGGATCCAAAATGGACCAAAATTACTATGCTTGCAATGTGAAAAACAAAAAACAGTCCAAAATGGTGTACAACTCATGACGGGTCTGAGTTAGCCTATAAGATCGTGGCCTAGTTCTTCTTGTGAATTAAACACCGCCGCTCCAAATAAGGTAGATACTCACGTCTTTGAGTAAAAAGTCTCGTATTCAAACTTTACCTTCCCCTTCCTATTTTCCCTTCCCTTCCATATCTCCCTGTTGTCTAAACAATGAAAAAAAAGACCTAAATTCTCACCCTTGATTCGTTTGATAAAGAACCCATTGTTGTTTGAGGGTAGTTATATGTATATTGAAGAATTTAGAGAGCAATTATGAAAAAAGAAGCAGAGGGGGGTTAACAATGACCTTTTCTTTTCTTTTTTTTTTTCAAATTCATAACCTAGAATTTAAAATAATGAGATTTATTTAGACTAAAGTTGGCAATATTTATGTGATTACTCAAAATTTATAAATTAAAGTTGGATTATCAAGAAAATTTATTAATAATGATCCAAAAATTCAAAGCTGAAAAAGAGCGTAGGTCCATAAAAGTGGGGCAGCACCCCTCCGCACTCGAACCCTCCGGCCACATCCTAAACCCCACTCACATCACTTTCCCTCGCAATTTCCTCTTTTGCTCTTGAATTCCATCTCTTATACACTGCAGAGAATTGAAAAGAGCGAGCTGAAATTCACATTTTCCAGAGAGAAAGTGAAGGCAAAAGGGATCTGTAACGGGAATGGAAAATGTTTGCCAGAATCCTTTGGCCCAAGTGAAAGGGATTCCCATCCATGGCGGAAAATAATTTCAGTACAGTGTATTGGGCAATCTCTTTGAAATCCATTCAAAATACGTCCCTCGCATTACCCCCGTCGGTCGCGGTGCTTACGGCCTCGTTTGGTATTTCTTAATCATCATTGTTATTTCGGATTTAAGCTGGGGTTAGCATTTCACGGGATTCTGAGTTTGTGTTGGATTTGTTTACTGTTTTGTGTGTCTGTGTGTGTTCTTTTTTAAATTAAGTATTGATGAAGTGATTTTGGAATGACTTGTGTGGAAGTGATTTGTCTTTGCTCTGTTTGGGACAGCTGTGAAACGAATGCTGAAACTAAGGAAGAAGTGGCTATTAAGAAAATTGGGAGTGCATTTGATAATAGAATTGATGCAAAAAGGACTTTGCGTGAGATTAAGCTTCTCACTCATATGGATCATGAGAATGTGAGGTTCTTTGGTTGGCTTCGTCTTATGTGCTAATATTCATACCTGTTAACTGTCGGCGATTCTTTTTGTGTTTTTTCATGATGTGTGAGAGTTCTGCTTTTTTTGCAGATTATAAAAATTAAGGACATGATAAGGCCACCAGACAAAGAGAAATTCAATGATGTGTATATTGTGTATGAATTGATGGATACAGATCTGCATCAGATTATACAGTCACCTCAAGAACTAAGTGAGGACCACTGCCAAGTAAGCTTGCTGTGATGCTTTTGTTTTGGCATCATTTACTCTCTTTCTTTGCTACTTGGTAGCTGGCATCAAGGTTTTGGGATCAGTAGATATATTTATTAAGAGATTTCTTTATTTGATGGTCATCTAATGAGTTACTCTATAAGATCTAAATGAGTGGTGTCTTTTATTAATTGTTTAATTTTCTTGTTGGTATATACTAGGAAAAATACTTTATTTGGGTAATTTTAATGTCGCCCTATGGTTACAATGAAATTTGGGATTCAAACAATATTTCAGAAGTATAGCAAGACAAAATCATTGTGTTACTTCTTTAAGCTCCACTGCTTGTTAGATTTTCCAATGGAGAAGGAAAAACTAATGATAAATATATGCTTTGTGTGACATTGTTAATCCAGTTTGATGATGATTCTATTGAATCATATATCCCCTTTACAAATATGATGTATCAAAAATAATCTCCCGTGCATCGCATATAACTTGATATGATGTATTGTTGTAACTGATAGTAGTAAAAATATTTGAACTTGAACTTCTTTACATTATCTTAATTTACTTTCATGTTGGGTTTTATCATCCTTAATTAATGATATTTATATTTTCATTTCTTTATGGGTTTTATCCAGGTGCGGCCTTAACTAATGTTTTGAGTTTTGACAATCGAACGAGACACGTCAGAGTTATGAACAACTACTAGTTTAGGTCACACCTAAATTCGAGATAAATTTTGGATTGAGAACTGGATTTTTTATTATAATAAAGACCATAAAGAAACCTCTTGGTCTTCACTTTTTCATTTATATTATTATGAAATTAGGCAACCGAATAGAATAAGTTATATAAAAACAAACTTGATATTATTTTTTAACCACCACATCATTTTTAAATCAATATTCATAATACCTACATGTCTGTTTGCACAAAATGAAAATTTTCTAAAAACTAGTGGATGGTATACTCTATGGTACAATCCGTTAGCCCTACCTATTAAACGAACCAATTAAAAATAAATAACTATCACCCGACCCAATTGGTGGGGTTCAATTGTCAAACCCGTAAAACATGCATTCACGTTAGTTGTTAGTGCAATAAACGTACTGTTAAAATGGGACTATTGTACAAAATATTAATTTATAACAAATAGAACTATATATTCTAGATTGCTAGTTAGAGTATGACTGTTCAAGTATCATATATCTTGCGTTATGACTTTACGAGATACTGACGTTATACATATATATAAAATATTAATTTATTACTACACCCATTAAATTATATAAGCGGTTAGTATTATATCATATCATCTATATGATGCTGCCACATGGTATGAAACACGTGGTACTTAAAACATTTTTAACATTTTATTGGCAGTCCTCCTCTTCCTTTTTTTCCCCCTTATCTTCGATACCTCTGTTTCTTAGTGACAAGCCTATAGCTTTCAATTTCTAGAAGAGTGATATTGCGATGATGCTAAATCAAATGCAAAATTTTAATAATGGTGGGTACGATAAATATTTTTTATATGATAGCCGATACTTAGGTTTTTCTTTTTTATTTTTTTATTATTATTTTTTTTTTGGGTGAAGAAAGATATTTCAGGGCTTAGGAACGGATGCATGCATCAAAGTAAAATATATATTAAATAAAAAATAATAACAAAAACAAAGCAAGGCAATTTTCTTTTTCATTTTTTTCAGACAGCATAGCTTTGAAATTTATGATGATTCCTTTGAAAGCAATTTTTAGTCGAACATTTAGGTAAGATTCTAGAATTTTTATTTATTATTATTTTTTTTTGAAAGGGGTAAGGTTCAAGATTTTAAGAACACTATTTAATTATAATAAGGACAAATAAATAATAGATCGTAAGAGACTTGTTAGCAACACTGAGAGCTTGTTTGAACCTCATTATGAGGCCAAATTTATAATGAAAATTTATATGAGTTGAAATGAGTGGTGGAGATTTAATTGAATTTTGAAAGGTGTGGTGATTGTTAAATAGTTATCAAATTAGCTGTCAAATCAGTGGTAGGTAAAATTATAATGAGAAGAAATAATGAGCTTCAAACAAGCTCTGAGTTATCTAACTTATTTACAATATTTTAGGTGATTTATTTTTTTATTTTTTTGGTACAAAGGGGGATGGGGGGAGGCGGTTGTGGGGATTCAAACCCGGGTAATTCCGGTAAGAGATTAGGCCTACAATATTTTTAGGTGATGATTGCAATGTTCATGTGTCCTATTTAAATTATAAATTTTTACTCGAAAATTGAAATGAAGCTTGGTTTCATTTAATTGGCTTATTCTGTGAATTAGTAAAATTAAAAATTATTGTCAACTTCTTCTCCATCCATTTTTATTCCATTTTTTTTTTGAGGGGGCAATCATCCATTTTATTCATTTTTATTTTTTTGTCGATATTATTATGTACCTGCACTCGTGCAGTCATAACCGTTTATGACTTAAACGTTAGCAAATAAATTATATTTTAAAACAAAATTTGATCAAAATAATAACATATCTATATATATCGTGCCCGCAATGTAAATTTCCGCTAGTTATATACTTGAAAATTTGAATTTAATGTCAAATTAAAATGGGTACATAAATTTGATCAAAAGAAAAGAAAAAAGGGTGCAGAAATATTTGGTGGGCGTTGCCTTGACCAGTTCAGCCTTCGGCTAGTTTGGTGTCGTTGACATTTGACTGGTTCAAGTCAACCCGGTAACTCAGACGAAAACCCAGTAACCAAACCACATATGGACTTAGCAGTCTTCAGTCAGTCGGGTCGGGTCTCTGACCCTATGCTTTCTCCCTCTTTAACTAAGTAAGAAATTGTCACGTGTTTATATGGAGTACTCCATTATTATTTGGATAATACATTCATGAACTTGAAAAGAAAATCTCCTTAAACAGAAAGTCAATGCCTTCTAGAGTACCACCCGTCGTCTTTTCATTTATTTATTATTACTATAATTTAAAGAATGATATTAATACAAATTTACATATTCAACGTATCAGCGACTTATTACTTGTGTATATGTATCAACGTTTTTTTAATTTTGACAATAGTTTTAACTTCAAACAAATATTTACCAAAGAATATAAGAAGACATGTGACAATAAACAGAAAATGAGTTTTTTTTATTAGTTTACATAATAAGTTGTATCAGTCTATTAATAGAAGGTCTTTTTTTGCCTAATTAGTATATATTGTGATCGTAATATGTTTTAAAATTCACGCCTATAGATACATTGAAGACTTGAAATAGTCATGAGAAGAAAGATTCATTCAAGCTAGCTCAACCATTCAAAAATGAAAATAAAGACTAGCTTGCGTGTTGCAACACATCATATGGTATGAAGTTAATCTTGGAGGCCAAGTCATTGAAATTGGGTCCCCCGCTCACAACCTTTTGGAATCTTTTGTCTATAAAACTCAGCCGCCTCCGATGTTAGCGGCAGCCCAGCGCAGCACTTCTCACTGTCTACTACGGAATCAACAAGATGGAGTTCACTGCCTCGAAACAGAAAAAAAGGGTTCCACCCAAGAGGGGAGAGATCAAGAAGAAGATCGTGACATCACTGGTGAAGTCGATTGCCGGATTTATGTCAGCCTCCGGCGGCGGATCAAGAAGTAAGCAAGAACAAGGATTGAGCTCGAATTCCATGACCCCAGTTCATACCCCAACTGGATTCAACTCCGGGGATGATTCTGATGGCTGATTTCTTCTGCGAATGTGATTTCTTTACAATTTGCTGAAATTGTTGCTCGTATTTGTATACTGTAAAAATGTACAGTACAGGCGGAAATGGGAATTGGTCGGGCCGGGGCTCATTTGCGGGATCTTCGGATCAGGAATGGGTAGGATTTCGAGCTCTAAGCCCAAGGCAATCATGCTGAGAATTCATTTTCAGGCCCCTTCCTATCTGCGGCACTCGGCGCCACCGGCGGCAGTCATTTGATAATTTAACGTATTCTAGTCTAGTTGAACAGACATGTTTATTGCATTTATGAATTACTAAAAATACCAATTAAGTTTCTTAAAAAAAGGAAAAAAACGAATTAAATTGGAAACTAATCTTCAGTCCAATATTGATTGAACAGATTTGTTTTTTTGCCGGTTGATGGTTGATGCTAAGGCCTAAATATTGATAGACCTAGGGCATAAAAATGTTGAGGCATGTTATTATTGGCATAATATGAATATATGTTGAGGCATTATGGTGAGGCATTGACGAGCCTCATTGATATGATAATATGAGTATTTTACGGTGCCCACGGAAATAAAAATACAAAAATTTATGATGGTTGGAATACTATTTGTGTCAGAGTTGATGTGACATAAACAATGTTTCCGTATTATATATTTTGTGAACCCTTTTCTATCTTCTTACCAATAAATAAATAAACATTATGGACACTCAGTCACTCACTTCATAGTAGTGGTAATAACTAGAGAAATGGTTGTCGGACACCGCCATGTCTAAGTGACAACAATTCAAAAAAGGACCCGGCCTCTTACGGATTGGTCACTGGACCAAATACACGGATCCAAAATGGACCAAAATTATTATGCTTCCACTGGGAAAAACATAAAACAGTCCAAAATGGTGTACAACTCATGATGGGTCTAAGTTAGCCAATAAGACCGTGGCCCATTTCTTGTTGTGAATTAAACACTACCGCTCTAAATAAATGACTTAATAATTAGATACTTACGTTTCGAGTAAAAGGCCTCGTATTCAAATTATACCTTCCCCTTCCTATTTTCCCTTCCCTTCTGTATTTCCCCTTTTTATAAAAAAAAAAGACCTAAATTCTCTCGTTTGATAAAGAAACCATTGTTGTTTGAGGGTAGTTATATGTATATTGAAGAATCTAGAGAGCAACTACGAGAAGGGTTAACAATGAGCTTTTCTATTTTTTTTTCTTTTTAAAATACATAACCTAGAATTTAAAATAATGAGATTTATTTAGACTAAAGTTGGCAATGTTCATGTGATTACTCAAAATTTATAAATTAAAGTTGGATTATCAAGAAAATTTATTAATAATGATCCAAAAATTCAAAGCTGAAAAAGAGCGTAGGTCTATAAAAGGGGGGCACGACCCCTCCGCAATCGAAACCCTCCGCCCACATCCTAAACCCCACTCACGTCACTTTCCCTCCCAATTTCCTCTTTTTCTCTTGAATTCCATCTCTTATTCACTGCAAAGAATTGAAAAGAGCGAGCTGAAATTCACATTTTCCAGAGAGAAAGTGAAGGCAAAAGGGATTTGTAACGGGAATGGAAAATGTTTCCCAGAATCCTTTGGCCCAAGTGAAAGGGATTCCCATCCATGGCGGAAAATACTTTCAGTACACTGTATTGGGCAATCTCTTTGAAATCCCATCAAAATACGTCCCTCCCATTACCCCCGTCGGTCGCGGTGCTTACGGCCTCGTTTGGTATTTCTTAATCATCATTGTTATTTCAGATTTAAGCTGGGTTTAGCATTTCACGGGATTCTGAGTTTGTGTTGGATTTGTTTACTGTTTTGTGTCTCTGTGTGCGTTCTTTTTTAAGTTAAATATTGATGAAGTGATTTTGGAATGACTTGTGTGGAAGTGATTTATCTTTGCTCTGTTTGGGACAGCTGTGCAACGAATGCTGAAACTAAGGAAGAAGTGGCTATTAAGAAAATTGGGAGTGCATTTGATAATAGAATTGATGCAAAAAGGACTTTGCGTGAGATTAAGCTTCTCACTCATATGGATCATGAGAATGTGAGGTTCTTTGGTTGGTTTTGGTGGCTTCGTCTTATGTGCTAATATTCATACCTGTTAACTGTCGGCGATTCTTTTTGTGTTTTTTCATGATGTGTGAGAGTTCTGCTTTTTTTGCAGATTATAAAAATTAAGGACATCATAAGGCCACCAGACAAAGAGAAATTCAATGATGTGTATATCGTGTATGAATTGATGGATACAGATCTGCATCAGATTATACAGTCAGATCAAGAACTAAGTGAGGACCACTGCCAAGTAAGCTTGCTGTGATGCTTTTGTTTTGGGATCATTTACTCTCTTTCTACAGTTTATTTTTGCTACTTGGTAGCTGGCATCAAGGTTTTGGGATCAGTAGATATAGTTATTAAGAAATTTCTTTATTTGATGATCATCTAATGAGTTACTCTATAAGATCTAAATGAGTGGTGTCTTTTATTAATTGTTTAATTTCCTTGTTGATATGAACTAAGAAAAATACTTTATTTGGGTAATTTTAATGTCGCCCTATGGTTACAATGAAATTTGGGATTCAAACAATTTTTCAGAAGTAGTTTATATATATTTGATCTCATTGTATAGCAAGACAAAATCATTGTGTTAGTTCTTTAAGCTGCACTGCTTATTTGATTTTTCAATGAAGAAGGAAAAACTGATGATAAGTATATGACTTGTGTTACATTTTCTGTATCTTCAGAATGAACTCTAGATCTGAAATTTTTGCAAATGTGGATGCAAGATTTAAGACTATAATATCTTATAAAAGGTAGGTTAATAAACTATCCACTATGTTTTACAGATCGCTTCTTCATTTGCACTATTTCCTTTCTTATCATGCTCATGCACCAAGTCAGTTGCAAATTAAATTCTTTACTGAATCCGTTATTGATTTCTGCAATATACTTGGTTTTGTGAACTTGTTGCAAATGGGACTATTGAGGAGCTTGTTCCACGAAGAAATTAGTTGGTACCCTATTGTTCTCTGTAGCGACTGTTGACTACTTTGTTGTCTTTGGTGCTGTCAAGGCAAGAAATGAGATATTTGAGAACAATTGCCCTTCTGAAATAACCCTCCTCTGCTGAAAATACAGTTTATTTGTGTGGTACTGGGGATGTATTTATGTTTTTTCGATTACATCTAAGAAAATATAATATGGTTACTCTATTGGCATATAATTCGTCTTCTTTATGTGGCTATCCACGTGGCTTATATTCCCATGAAGATTGAAGAATGATAGGTTGTTTGCAAGGTCTTTACGCGCTTCCTGCATTAGCATGCTAGCCATCTTAACTGCTAAATTTTATGAATAGGACCTCCAACTTGAATATTTTACTGGATATTAGTTCTTTAACATGTTTTTTTGCTGTATTATTAGCGTGTATTTGGCATCCACTTATGTGATTACTAACGATTTCTGGAAATATTTCTCAACGTGAATTCAACCATTTGTATATTCAGAGGGGACTTGTGTCTTCTTAAATATATTTCCATGGATGTCAGTCTAAAACGATTATCATCTCCAGATAATAAGCCGAATAGATGTCAACAGTATGCTTTAGAATTTGTGCTGGAAATGTAGTTATTCTTGTACAGAGTTTTTGAGTTGATGAAAACACGTGCACAAAAAGCTGTGGACGTTAGAGAAGAAGAGTAAATGCTTTTCAAATTGAATTGTATGTTGAGTCCTTAGTTCTTGCAGGGAACTTGAGTGCCGAACCCGGATTAACGGGCATGTAATTATGCATGGAGTTACTAAAATATTTCAAAGTATTACTTATTTTCGTTGCTTCTCTTATACATTTTGGGGAAAAAAATGGTGGCTATAATGTCTTGTCATACAAATATTCTGTTGACAACCCGCAAAACCATTTAACTGCAGCAGCACGTTAAGAATAAATATTTTCTTGGCGTTTTGTATCTCGGATTGTAACATCTTTTTTCCCATTTCCTCAGTGGAGGGGTGGTGGTGGTTAGGGGAAATTGGATTTGATCTAGCAATGCAATATACTGTTTGTCAAATCTTGTTTGTTTAGTATTCACTAAAGCTTTGAGCCTTTGACGTTTGCCGTGTTTCCTCTCCCATGCTATGCCAGTATTTCCTTTATCAGCTACTCCGGGGGCTAAAATACATACATTCTGCTAATGTTCTGCACCGAGATCTGAAACCCAGCAACCTGCTTTTAGATGCAAACTGTGATCTCAAGATATGTGACTTTGGTCTTGCAAGAAGTACCTCTGAGACAGATTTCATGACGGAGTATGTTGTAACCCGATGGTATCGAGCTCCTGAGTTACTGCTTAATTGTTCAGAATATACTGCAGCAATTGATATTTGGTCAGTGGGTTGCATCTTAATGGAGATTATTAAAAGAGAGACTCTTTTCCCCGGTAAAGATTATGTTCATCAATTGGCGCTTATAACAGAGGTACTAGCTCTGTTTACTATTTTTGTCTTTCTTTAAACAAGTAGAATTTGGATTTTTTCAGAAATTATTCTCTCAAACTTGTTTATGACTATAATGATGGTAGACTTATAAATAACAAAACTTTAATTTGAATATTTTTGGAAGCAGCTATTAGGATCGCCAGATGATTCTGATCTTGGATTCTTAAGGAGTGACAATGCTTATAGGTATGTTAAGCAGCTTCCCCATTTTCCCAAGCAACCGTTCTCCCAGAAATTCCCGGACGTATTCCCTGAAGCTATTGATCTCGCAGAGAAAATGCTTGTCTTTGATCCCGCCAAACGGATAACGGGTAAGCCAATTGAACCTAGAGCCTTTGAAGCATTTAGTTCTAATTTCGTCTTTTTATTGACTGGCAAATATTTCTGCACGGTATGTCAATAAAGTTGACGAAGCACTGAACCATCCCTTTCTATCAAGTCTCCATGAGATCAATGAGGAGCCAACTTGCCCATCTCCTTTCAATTTCGATTTTGAGCAAGCGAACCTGAGTGAAGATGACATAAGGGAACTAATATGGAGGGAGTCGCTGAACTTCAATCCTCAATGAATTATGGTATCCTTGGCTTTCAATCTCAAGCTTATGTCATCTATTTTGGTTGAGTATGATAGGCTATGCTGGTTTGGCGTGAGTGTGAGTCTGTTGCATGCTGGGTTTTTCATACAAGTTGGATTGATCGGCAGATATGAAATTTGAGGCAGTGAAGAAAATTTCTTATCCCGCTTACTCCTGCAGTTCCCCGTCCCTTTCTCTCTTGTTATGTATATGCATTGAGTGTGGATGTATAAATGATAAATGTGGAAATTTTTGGCGGTTGATATTTCTAATGAATAATCCTATTTTATTTTATATATATGTAATTTTAGTTCCTGAAATATTGTTTAAAAGGTTGATTTATACATTGTTTAATAATTGGGCTTAAATTTGTAGCGTGACCTTACCTACATAGTTCCGTTTTCCCCCTTTTCATTTGGTAAAGTTAGGGAATTCATGGGTTTTTAACACACCTGCCAAAAAATAGGTATAGGATGGCAATTTTTGAAAAATCAGTTACCCAACCCCAACCCCAACCCCAACCCCAACCCACACACCAGATCTAACCCTCTCTCTCTCTCTCTCTCTCTCTCTCACAAACACACACATACACACAAACACACAAAAACCTTTGTCTCTCTCACTTGCTATCTGGCTGCCTCTCTTGCAATCCGGCTACGTCTCTCGCTTCCGCTTTCCAGTCGATCGCTGGCGTTTGAATTAGATTGCTGTTAGGACCTTATCTGAAAAATCAGATTACATTGCGATCTGAAATCAGAGTCAGATCGCAGCGGTGATCTTATTTTAGATGCCGTTTGCTGTTGGCCATTGTTGTTCGTCCCTTCGTCTCTGACCGGTTCTGTTTTTCTTTCTTTTTTTTTTTTTTTTTTAACACTTCGATTGATATTGTGTTTTGGTTGTTTCTTTTTTTGTTGGTGGTGGTTTGTTTGTATTTCGGTGGTTGTTTTTGCTGTTCGTTGCCGGTTAGTGGTGTCGGATGGTAGTTGTTTTATGACTGGGGTTGTTTGGTGGTGGCTTGATTGATTGATTGAGGTGGTCGTGTGACGATGGAATTGAAGTGTTACAGTGCGTCATAGTGTCACGAGTATGTTACGAGTCACAATGATGTGTCACAGTGTGGTTTATGGTGGTGTTTATGTGACTGTTTTGCTACTAACCGGTGGTTGTGTGATGAGTCACAATGACGAGTTACAATGAGTCATAGCATGACTCGTTTGTGACTTGTCACAGTGCGGTTTTCGGCGGTGATTGTGTGACTGTTTTGTTATTGGGAGTGATTGTATGACGAGTCACAATGTGAGGAGTCACAATTTTGTGACTCGTGTATGACTTGAGTGTGACTCATATGTGACTAATAGTTAAGGTCACAATAGGGTCACAATATTACACTTGATTTAAAAAAAAAAAAAAAGGTTTAAAGTATCTTAATTTTAAATATATGGTGTAAAAAACATTAGTACTTTTCACCGTTTTCATTTCAACTCTGCTCAAGCTCGCTTGGGCTTGGAAAAGCTTACCCAGGATGTTTTGATTATTTCTCATTCGGAGGGGGGGGGGGGGGAAGGGAATCTATGTTGTATATGGATGTTTGGAATGGTAGTGGGGGATACTTTTTTTTTTTTTTTTTTTTTTAAGTACAATTATAAATCTACATTATAGCAGCACAAATACGCAAAGATACTTATCTTAATATAAATCTACATATAGTGGGAACACAAACTACAATAAAATGTAGAAATACCATATATAGAGAAATCGAACCTGAAACCTCTAGGCTTCAATACCTTGGCTTAGCTCCCTACCTAAATGGGTTAGGCCTCATTGGCTAGTGGTGAATACTTCTATAATAACTATAACGTAGATATATATTAAAAAAAAAAATGAAGGAAGAAAGAAAGATGGGAAAATTAGCGGATTAACTCGCTTCCTTTTCAATGTCAGGGACTAATATTTGATTTTTCTTGTACACGCTGTCAAACCAGTAAACTGAATCGAAATTGTTTTTATAACTCCGTTTTATTAAACAATATATATGATTTTAATTAAGAGGCTACGCTTAGATATTGGAGATGTCTTAGGTTTGATTACCTTATATTTTCTATATTTAGTGTTTGTTCTCTTGTCTTTGAGGTTTATATTATTGATTTCCGCTATAGACAGGGGTTTACATTACTGATTTATTATTTTACATTATGGTCAATAAAACATATATCTAGATGTATTTGTACAGTTAGAATGTAGATTTGTAATCAAACTTTAAAATATACTATAATATATATATCTTTTCATCCGTCTCAAAATGGGGGTCCATTTTCCTTTCTAAAAAATAGTTGAAATATTAGTTCTCTTATATGCTCTAATTTAATGTGTATAATTATAAGAAAAATAGAATTATTAAAGTGGAATAATTAATAAATAAAAGGGTATAAAAGAGAATTGATGTTAAAATTTACTTTTCCAATAGGCAAATTATCAATTCTTCTAAAAAAATAGATCGGGCTCTGAACTCATCTCGAATCACACGCCGCCACCTTACCTGACACAGGCCACGTGGTGGCGTGTGATTGAAGATCGAGTTCTGAGATCTGTTTTCTTAGAAAATTACGGCCAATCAGTTTAATTGAAATTGTAGTCCTTAATATATGGTCATTGTTAAAATTACATTTCAAATATTTTTACCTCATATTTTTATTATTAACATTCCATTTATGTTGATTTTGATGATTACTTTTCAAAAATTATATCAGTCAACTTTTTAAATAAAGAAAAAATTTATCACATTTTGTTTTAGTTATTATTTTTCTTTTTTCTTATATAAAATGATATGAGCAAATAAATTATTTTCACCATCTTAGCACATGTTTTGAAAGAAAATTATTCTCAAAGATATAATAGTTACTAATCGGTTAAAAATTAAAGATGATAAATGTAATTAAAAGATTATAGACATAAATATTATAACTTTAAAATTCTAAGGACTTTCAATGCAATTAAGTTGTGATTTATTTAGTAAAAGTTATAGTGTTAATATAACCACTAGTTTTTTTTATTACAAGAGGGATATAGGGGAGGGGGATGGTGGGATTCAAACTCGGGATCTCTCGGTAAGGGGTTAAACCTTTTACCACTCAGGTTACCTTTTGATACCAATATAACTACTATTTTTAATACTATTAAATGATTTTTTTTTTTAATTTAGGTGAAAAAAAGAATAGGACCGAGCTTTGAGATGGAGGTATGTTGCAATGTGTTGCAATTACCGAAGTTGTACTTTGAATATGGAAGTTTTGCAATTCCCGAAGTTAGACATCTTTATATTGGTCCTAATTAGTAAACAGGTGTGTCAATCAACTAATGGTGTTAAATTTATTTAAATTAAAAATTCTTGAATATTTCACCTGCCCAATTTTTAAATGCTTTATGTACAAGTGGTTTGTACAAGTAGCATTATTGAAAAATATGAAAATGCGTTCAAAGCAACTCGTGTACATCTCCACTGATCCGCTTCACATTCTAGTAAAACCACCCCTCTAGAGTTTCACGCAGTTCTATTTTCTAGACGGTCACCAGTGGCAGACCTATTAGTGAGTCAGACTGTGCTCCAGCTCGGTTTGGTCTAAAAAAAATTTCTAAATAGTCTAAAAAATTTTCATTAGCCCAAAAAAATTAGTTTGATCTAGTTCAAACTCAAACTCTTTTTTTTTTAAAATTCTTTAGTGAGCCCAATACAAAAAAATTAATTCAAGTTTTTTTTGTTTAAAACAAATCTAACATGTTATCTATTTTATAATATATCTAAGAGAACAGAGACTCTTTTATTTTTTTGTGTTTACAATATCTATTTGTTTTTGTTTGCTGCTAATGGATAAATTATGGTTAAAGTTATTATATGTGCTCGTGATTTGTGTATTTGGGAGAATATTATTATATTTCAAGTTTGGTTTAAGCTAATTTACAAAGGAGGCAATGTCAATTTTTTTTAAAATTTTTATGTACTCGAATATTTCTAGTGCAATTTCATTTCAAACAATTTATAGTATAAAAAAATTTTCGAGGGCAACCCCCGGGGAGGGGGCTCCTCCCCCTTCTAACTCCAGCTGTTTTTTCCTCCAAATCCAACTCAGTCTGAAGAAAAATCCTGAGTCCACCCCTGACAGTCACGTCATTTTCCTTAACAAACTTATCGTTACAAGATTCAAAGTTAACCTAGGATTCACGGTTGTATTTAACGAGTCTTGTTGAGGCAGTAGTCTCAAAGCTATAATTTTCTTGTGTGGGGGTGGGTAAAGCTTTTTTGAAAAGCTTTTCACCGTATATAGCATGCATGCATAAAATGTTATATGAATTTGAAATATACACTATTTAGATTTAAAATATACGTGACGTGTATTTATACAAGCTGCATGGGTTACTTTTGAAAAGTTTTTTAAAATTCCCTTAAAAGATAACATATAGTGGTATGTTTCTTTAGCTGTTTTTATGGAATGCGATGGCTTAAATCCTTAGTCGTTAATATCTTTATCATTTTTTTATTTTTATTTTGACGAATTTGTACGTATTTTAACTTTTCTTTATTCTTCATTTTTTTTT
>CAVNYN010282192.1:0-21522 GCA_963692815.1 Nyctanthes arbor-tristis
TACTCGTACATAAGGTAGACTTTTCGTCTTTTCTTTTCTAGAAGCAATACTGTTCCCTTATTCAAAGCAGCCGTATAAGGAAAAATGTAAGGAATAACTTTGTCTCTGTGATGTCATTAAAAACTCCATAACCCTACTGTTGTTCCCCATTCCCGGCTTGTATTGAATTTTGAAATTATATCTGAGCAGTCTAGTTAACAATCTCTGTAGTTCCATATTCACCAACTTATGTTCTAACAAAGTGGGCTTTCTGAGATGTCCCCCAAAAAAATAAAAAATAAAAATAAAAAAGTGGGTTTTCTGATTCACATGCTCAATCATTTTCTAGATAACTCAAGACTTCCTAGGCCCACCTATTAATAGAACAAACTCATTTGAGAAACTTGCGAGGAAGGCTAAACGATTGTCAACAAGAAGTCAATTAAGCAGTGGTACTTTTATTTATTTATTAATTATTATTATTATTATTATTATTATTATTATTATTATTATTATTATTATTATGCAACAATGGTGCCTTTTTTTTTTCCTTATATGTGAATCGAATTTGGTGTCCATCAATACGGTGTTTTATGTATCTACCTTAAGGAATCTTGTTAACTAATAATCTAGACTAGACTTATGAAAATGAATCCAGTAAAAGATTCATTGTGGACCTGTTTAGCTTAACTTTCAAAAGCTGAAAGTGGCTTTTGAGACTAAGTTGTTCAATCTTCCTGGATAATTTTCTGAAATTATTTGATGTAAATATTGGCATACTGATCTACTCAACCTTGTAAATTGGTTTATCAGATGGTTGTCTGGGAGTGATCTGAAAATAGTGGCTCTCTTCGGGTGCCCTTCCCTGGGAAAGAGGACCGTTTTTGCTGCTAAAAGATTGCGTGCATTCTTCAATATACCGGAGAACACAGTGAGTTTCTCGAAATGTTGCCTCAATTAACTCTCTGAGCTACGGTGTTTGGCAAGTCTAAAATATTTATTTTTCCAACTTGGTTGCTATGTATGGCAGTCACTCATGGGTTCTAAATTCTTGATCTTAGGTTTGCCAAAAATGCCCCCTTAAAATGTCATGCAAGTTTGTGAATAAGAGTTTCCTGAAGGGTGATGCCCAGAATTTACAAATGGCTGATGTGATGAAACTTCTGATTATGTATGCTATGGAGTCGGTACCACCGGAATTAACAGTGCCAGATGAAATTAGTGATTCCGTTAGTCGATTATTGAACGAGATTTTGCGCCTTAGTTGCACTGTTTCATAAGCATTCTTGGAGAGTACATTAGCATTTGGGGTTAACTCCAGTCCACTTCTATGTACTGACTGTTCTCTGTAAATTTTCTAATTGCCAGATTATCACATATGACAATAATTTCTTTCATATCCCATAAGGCCTAAACCTTATAGTATAATACAATAATAATTACTTACAAATTCATATATGCACATGCTAACAAAAAGTTTGAAACTTATGTTGATAGCATTTTCTTTGTTTACCCGTCCGTGAAATATACGTTAAACACTATTGCATTCGCCTTAGGTCCAAATAAAACTAGCTACATTATCATATGATTATTTAACAATAATTTTTTTTTTAAATTTTAGCACTTATTGTTAAAAAGTGACTCTTTAACTCGTGTGTATTATCTATGAGCTTTAAGGTAAGAAGGAATTATATATCGCTGTATTTTGTAGTTGTTTCTTAACTTAATTTAAAATATTTAGGAGGTTCTTCTAAGAAAATTTTTACAATAATTTCATGATTCATTCAATACACAAATGTGATAAAAATGTTATAATAATGGAAAAAATATGAAACGACAAAATTCAATAAAATACAAAGACCTGATTGTATTCCTCAGCCTTTTACCGCCAAGGTATAACTAGCAAACATCACAGGGGGATCTTACATTCTGTAGAAATGATCACCTTCCCCGCACTGACATAACATGTGGTATTGTTATGTTATCATCATATCATCAATTTTTGTCGTATAATAATGACATGGCACTGTCATGTTAACACCCGAGTTGATGTGGCACTGATGTTATATTTCCTCCCATCTAAGGAGAAGAATCACCTCTCTCTCATTCAATGCCCCAACATGTGTCCACTTGTGGAAGTGGCAAATACAATTCTGTTCTTTGTGCCTTCGCTCCACGAATTGCCTATAAAAGGAGAGGACAAGCAATTCTATATCAGCACAACACAGAAGAAATAGTTTCTTGTTGTTCCAGTATAATTATTACTTTGCTTAGGCCATGGATGAAGGCCGGACCTATAGTCAATAGGGCCTCAAGCGAAGTTCATGAGATAGGCCTCTATGGTGAATGATTTATTTTTTAAAATAATAACAATGTTTGGTTATTAGTGAAAACTAGTATTTTAGTTTCTTTTTTTGCTCTATTTCAGCACATTGTTATTATTTTTAAAAAAAAATCATTCACCGCTGCATAGCTGCGCTCGCAGGTACTACGAGCCCTCTGTCCCTCGCTTGGTTCACTAGTTTCACCGAAAACTCTCATTTGTTGAAGCTGAGCATAGTGCGCTTTAGGCACCGAGCGCGAAATGTCTCTTCTTTCGTTTCGGGTTATTCACTCATCTGAAACTTAGCACTTGTTTTCTTATTGATTCCAAGGGCGGCAGCATTCTTGAATAAAGTCTATTCGAACTAAATCAGCACTTCTCCGATCAGGCCCCTGGATGCGCTAGCGATTGGCGCATAGAGGAGTGGTTGCCCGAGTTTCTTGGCCTGGTATCCTGCACCTCATGTAGTGACCGGAATTTTCTTAATTGAAAATTCTATTTTAAAAGATTTTAAAAGAATTTAAACGCGTCGCAACCACCATAATCCGTTATTTTAATATTGGTCATGGTAACAAGTTTTAAAGAACATGCTTCGCTCGTGAAATTTCATTTTACAGAAAAACCAAAGTTTATAATTAGTTAGATTTTATTTTCAAATATTAAATTCAAGTCCAATTCATTATTGGGGTTCATTATCAAAGAAAATTTCCTTAGTTCGGCCCAACTCATTAAGTCTTACATTTTTTAATTTTAAAGCCCGAGTCATCTCTTATGTATTTTAAGTCCAAGTTTTTAGTTATTCAAGTCCAAGTTCTTTGCTCATTTTAATTTGGGTTCTTTAGATAAAAACCCTTTTTCTTGATATAGTTTTGAAAAGTTCCTTGTACTTTGAAACTATTTGTAAAAATACCCCATTCAATTGTAAAAGTACCCCTACTAAATTTTATTTAATTTCAGTTTTTTGCTCAATTTAATTATAATAATTATTATTTTTATAATTAATAATAATAATAATAATAATAATAATAATAATATTATAATATAATATGATAATTGTTATAATTAATATGCAGTTTTATACAACGAAACCACCGCCGCGTCACAACCATTGCCGCCAGCTAAGTCATTAAAAAAAACTAATACCAAAATCTCTATAAAAAAAAACATAAAAACATGGTAACATGAAAAAAATTGTGTTACTAGCAATAAAAACTCCAAGAAAATACCGTAATACATCGTAACATTGAACAAAAAATTGGTAACACAGCAACCTAATAAACTCAATAAAAAAAATGGTAACAACAACTCAAAAAAGTCATGTGAAAATAAAAACAAAAAGAACGGTAACTAAAAAAATAATAATGGTAACAGCCCTAAGAAAGGGAAAAAAACAATGGTAACAATCTAAAAAAAATAATGCTTAAAGAGAATAGTAACAATCAGTACAAAAGAAAAAAAAAAAAAAAAAGTCACTGAGTAACAATCCGGGTAGCAAACATCAAATCCATGGTAACAACCAGAGTTCACTAGCAACACCAAAAGTTGGTGACAAAACACCAAATTCATGGTAACAATCACAACAAATGATCTCAAGTCTCAAAAATCAACCCAAAAAATCAAATAAAAAAATTGAAGTCTCCAAAAATATTGAAGATCTGGTAACCAAAAAAAAAAGGGTAAAACCAGAAACAAAATCATCGAAAAGCAAAAAAAAAAACTATGGTAACAAAATTTGAAGCATAAAAAAACGAGCTATTTCTGAGAAAACAAACGCAAAGGACTTAAATAAAAAAAAATGATCATCTCAATTGTTGACATGATTTTCTAAATCTTATCAAGATTGCCAATTTGAAAGGAAAAAATGTAAATATGAGATCTTGAGTTATTTAAAATAAAACAATAGCAGAAGACTTCATTTGCACCAGTAATTCAAATTAAAAAAAATATATATCTATATATATATATATATATATATATAAGCTGTAGATTTAACATGGAACCACAAAAAAAATCAATATTCAGTTCTTGACTTTTTGTGCACTAGAAGATAGAGAATATGCAACCACCATAAAATCATATATTTGTACCAACTCATCAATTATAGAAATGAAAGCAACGACCGTTGTCCATTAGTGAACCAGGAAAACGAAGATTCTAATAATTCCATTAGCAAGAGAAACAGAGAGATGAAACTATGATATATGGATTAGAAACTAGAAGGAATAATTAACAGAGGTGCAAATTACACCACCTTCCAAAAAAGAAAAACCGGGAAGAACCTTCAAATTTCAATCTGTTGACTACTGCTGTTAGCAGCTGGAGACAGCAGCCTCGATGTGAGTCCCCATTGAACAACGGGTGGTGGGCGGTGGCTGGAAAATAAAAGAAAAATCTAAAATGAAATGTCAACGAGAAAATAAAATGCGGGAAAAATGTTTCAAAATACTTTTTAAAGAAAATGAAGGCAGGCTTACGGTGCCGCCAGAAAACTGTTCCGACGGCACCTAGCAGTAGCCAAAGCTGCTATTGGTGGAGGCGGCTGTGGATGAGGCGGCGGTGGGTGGCGACTGGTAGAGGCGGCGATGGGAGGCATCAGATGGAGGTGGCGGTGGGTGGCTGTTGTGGAGGATGGATGGTTTTGACACGAGGATGGAAGTGGTAAATTATAAGGGTTTATGTGGGGTTGGGATTATATAATGTGTATTAATGAATTTAAAAAGTATTTAAATTAACAATAATAAATATTATAATTTTTTGTTTAAATATAATAATAATAAGAAGAAAATGAAATGACAAGGGTGTTTTTACAATTAAAAAGGGTAAATTTATAATTAATTTTAGTTTTAGAGGTATAATTCAAGACCCCATTAAAAAGGGGTATATTGTCTAATTTTCCCTTTTAAGTCCAGCAAAATTAAGCTCATTTTAAGGCCCAAATACGAGTTTGAGCCAAGCCAAACAAGAACGAGACTATTTCAGCACTCATTTTGACCCAAGTTGAATCTATCCACAACCAAACCTGTTGCTGACGTCTTCTGACACTCCTCACCCCTAGTACCTCTAACTTACTAAAAGTATAACGTTCGTCAATGATAAATTCCAACTAAAAGCTAGAATATACAGTCAAGGCTCGTGAACATACTAATTATTCTAGAAAAATTTCAACAGCATCTCCTTTATTTTATTAACAAAACCAACCTACATAACTTCTAACAAACACATTAACCCCACACAATACCACAAACGCCATTATTCAAGAAATCATACTTTCCACAAGAATAAATATACTAACCCATTTACAATTCACACCTACTCCCAATACAATATACATTAATAATCTTAACCAGTGCAATGTTATGATTATAAGATTGACAAATCTTATAATAATAAATTTCATTACGTGGTGGCTTAATTCTTAAAAATAGCAGGCTCGATAATTATGTGTTGCCTAAACTCAGATCGCTACCTGAAAAGAAAATCATTTAGGAAAATATATGAGCTAACTAGCTCAATGAGTGGAATTTTAAATAAAAATGTTTTGGAAAATCATAATATAACTTTAGAAAATCTCAAATGTTTAAGTTTCATAATTTGAACTCAATTCCAGCATGACATGAACATTTATAAAATTATTACGTATTGAAAACATTATGAACATCATTTCATTCTAACAATCATCATAAAATTCATCAACTCGAATTCATCGCACATTGAAACATTTATAGAGTCATTGACATTCTTGTAAGCATCATGAAAATCATTTCTTTTTAAGATCCTCATAGAACTTTCCCTAAAGAATATCTAACATTACATGATCATGATACACGTCATACTCGCGTAGACACTTGCTTGGGCCATAGGTACCTTATGGCCCCTTCGCCTTTGGTGGCACAACAAATAGCTTGAGCCATAGTTAGCATATATGCCCCTTCACCTGGGCAGCGTTCATTTGGTCAGCTTGAGCCATAGACCTCTTCACCCGTAGACAGCTTATCATTTGGTCAACTTGAGCCATATAGGCTCCTTCAACCGTAGGAGGCATATCATAACATTGGATACAAATTGGGGTTTTCATATATCATAGATCATGTACCAACTCAAACATTCTTTAAAATCATGAAACATCATTTCATATAAACATTCACATGAACCTTTCTAAAGAAATATAAACTTTTGTGAGATTCCATAGAAATACATTCCTTATAAAACATTGCAAGTTTATATGAAATCAAAAAATATCATATTTCATTTAGAAAGAAAAGTAGAGGTCAGACTCCACTCACCGGCTAAGTAGCCTCCTTTTGTGTTTCATTCCCTTTGATCTTTAACATTTCCTGCAACATTATATAAAGTTCTACTTAACATCTAATCCCTTTCTAATGAACTTCTTCTATTTTAAATACTCATATT
Source organism: Nyctanthes arbor-tristis (assembly GCA_963692815.1). NCBI lineage: Eukaryota > Viridiplantae > Streptophyta > Magnoliopsida > Lamiales > Oleaceae > Nyctanthes > Nyctanthes arbor-tristis. The sequence continues at coordinate 6,713 of CAVNYN010282192.1, forward strand.
TTTACATATTTTCAACTATAGTTTCATTTCTATATTTTTCCTTCTTTTCACTTATTTCTTTTTTTCTTAACTTACCTAATAGTTTAAAATTTATCAATCATCATGTATCTATATATAATATTCTTGCTCGATTCTATTTATCTTTTTTTTAGCTCATTTACTAGTTAAAGAGCTTCTAGTTCAACAAATTTTATCAACATGAAATTCCCTTTTTGATTTCAAGTCCCCTTTTCATTTAAATTCTTGAAACAAGGATTTTTAAGTTTTCATAATTGGGTAATGCACATTTAAAGCCATTTTATAATCAAGAACGGTGTCGTATTTTCATGAAATTCTCCTCGAATGTAGGGAACTCATATAAGTTCATTATATGTGAAATTGAGCTCAAGAAAACTACGTTAGGAATACCAAAATATTAACCTCTCCAAAAACTGTTCTCGGGTATACAATAACCACTTTTACAAAACATGTCATAAAAACTCCTACCGACCTCTAAATGGCGTCATTCAAATTTTGGATGATAGACAACTCATAGGAGACCATTTCCAAGTTGTACCTTGTTAAAATTCCACATATACCATTAGTTATGGCCTCTTAAAATTGGAAGGGCGGAAACTTCAAGCACCATAATTCCAACCTCAAGTCTTTTGTTAAATTCACACTTACACGCTTGCCTTCCTAGAATTCCATATTAACTTCTTATGTTTCCTTTCATATAATTATTCTAGACTTAATTCCATCTCAAAAATTGTAGTAATATCACATATTAAAGTTATAACTACTAAAATAATAACACTAACCCTTCACTTTTAAACATTAATTCTTAACCTTTAATAAAATTTTCAACCATGACTTCCCTTAGTTAACTCATATTCACATCATAAAATCACATAACTTAAATCTACAATATCATATTGTAAAGTTTAAGAATTTATTAACATCTTCTTGGGTCATTATTTAGTTAAACTTGTCTTTAATAATAACCTTAATACTCTCATCTTCTAACATAAAACAAAGTAACAAAAGAGATAGCTAAATACATTTAACTTAATTTATTCCTTGATTTACCCTCAATAACACTTCATTTAAAAATTTTCAGCTTTAATTTCCCTTCCAAAATTGTGATTTCATACACTAACTTTATGTAATTCTTTTCTAACCTTCACATAATTCCAATTTCATGTCTAAGATTAATTGCATACCATTTAAACCAATAGAAAACCAAATCAAAATCAACTACTCAATTCTCTAAAAATTTCCTTAAATCAACCTCAAAACTCTAAACCCAAAAAATCTCATATCATGTATATGCTTCAAAAATTTTCAAGTACATCTAACTTATATCAACAAATTAGTCATTTCCCCTTTTAAAATTCATAACATCAGACCATATATTTAAAACCGCAACTTAAACGTAATGTAGAATTAAAGCTCTATATATCTTTTGAAATTAGGCTAAAATCATAAGATCCATATTGATCAAGGACTCACCTCTAAAATTTCGTCACTTGCTTCATCGTTGGCTTCATGTTTTTTTTCCGTGGCTCTCATCTCCCGACTCCTTTTTTTCCCTCGGTTTTCTCTTTCTTGTCTGTTTCTCACTTCTTTGCTTTCTCTTTCTATTTTATTTGTGTGTGTGTGTGTATATATATATAATATTATATTATATGTGTATATTTATATTATAGATAGATGATGGCAATTGGGTCCAATTTGCACGAGAACTTTCTGGACTGAATTTGATTCTTTACATTTTTTTCTTCACTTTAATACTTTAATCCTTAATCTTATATACATATTTAATTGGGTCCTCATTTTCACTCTATCACATGAAACGAAGTGTAAGGAAAAACTGAGATGTCACAATCTTACTCCCTTTAAAAGAATTTTGTCCTCGAAATTCAACAATCTAATGTCTGAAAAATGAGATTACTAAGATTTCACTTGGCCTTGACTCACCACAACATCGAGCTTCAGTCAAACCCCAAATTGACACCACTCTCCGTCACTTGAACCCCCGACTTCGATGGTCGCCAGTCGATCCTCTGTCGCGAACCACCTTCATTACCTTCGACTGAAATTCCTAAGTCCCAAGCACAAGATGGCTTCCTTGAACTCTTCTAGACACCCTCCGTCCTTTGTTTGATTTGGGCAAAGTCTACATACGAATTAGGGATTTTCTTGTAACCTGATTTTCACAACAGGTCCCCAAGTTTGAGGTTTGGTCATTTCGGTCCTTGACCAAATTCTAAGCCTTTAATTGATCCTAAAACTTTCAGTCAGCTGGTTTCAGCCCCTATATGTTTAACAGTGTTTATATTGGTCCAAAAGGTTTTGGTATTTACCTATTTTAGCCCTCTGGTTTTGAGAAACTCTATTTTAGTCCTAAAGGTTTTGAAAAGTCATGTTTTAGCCCAAAACTTTCAAAGTTTACAATTTAACCCTATAGTTTATTTAGATTTAAATATTTTCAAAATTTCTAACTATAGTTATTTATTTGCCAGGCGAAGCGCGTGACTACGCATAATTGGTTGCCTTAAGCTGGAACTCAAAAAGGAAATCAATTTAAGATAGATTTCCTTATTAAAGTAGTTTCCAAATTTATATGCGCATGTTTTATAAAAAATATGATGCAATAACATGTTATGGGTTTATGCATGTGCCCATGTGATTTATGGTATGAATGTAAAAGTATGCGCATAATTAACTCACCTTAATCGGGAGCCTACTTACTTAGTTCACCTTAATTAGGAGCCCACAGTCCTAGCTTACCTTAATTAGGAGTCAGGCTCTGTCATTTTAGCGGGTTTAAAGACATAATTTACAGATGTATATGTGTTAATTGCTTAACATGTATTGCATATTTAAAAGTTTATGCTCGGGAATCTACTGAGTGTTTTTTAGAAACACTCATCATTTATTTCCAAACATTTCAAGTCCTAGAATTGGTAGCAACTCGACTAGGGATGTCAATTGAAAGAAAGAAAATTAATATATGTTTATTTAGCAATGTCGTCTTTTATCATTGATAATGTTATTTTCTCAACAATTGAATATTAATTTTTGCTATTGTTAACAATGGATTTATTTGAGATTAGTCAACTATGGTTTTAAAAAATATTATGTTATTTATTTTAAAAGAAAAAAAAATTTTGCACTGATTTATTTAAATATCAACTTTTAAACACGCTTGCCCAATGCGCTTCCTTCACGACATGCTCTAGTCTTGGGTATCCTTCAGTGGTCTTCTAGCCTTAGAATAGAAGAAGTCCTGCCCGTCCCAGACTTATGCAACGTCCCTCCATGCCTTTTTCTATTCCAAATTTGGGACAAACTGAAGGAAAAGACTGACCTATTTGGTGACTTTCGCGGTTGCCCTCACTGAAAGAAAAAAGAAGCTAAAATAACAATTTATTAATCAAGAAATAATACTAAAACTAATATGATCTTATTTTTTGTTTCAATTTGTGTTTTGTTCTTTTTCCCTGATTGTTTTAGGTTGTCAAATTTAACATCTATATATTATATTAAAATTTAAAGTATCCTCAAATTCAAATTCAAAATGTAAGTATCTTTCTGACTATTTTTTTGATAGATAATAAATTTATGAGGAAGAAGATGATAAGTATATAGCAAAACAAATAAAAATAAAAAGAGGAGGAAGAAATTGGGCCCCTTAGTTTTTTGGGCACATGTATGTTATGCTTGTGCTCAAGTCCGGATATGGATCTAATAGATCTCATTGACAACACAAAGGAGAAATACATGGTCGAAGTCATCAACAATGGAGCTGCAATGTTCGTGGCGTCATGTTACATAACTGCACATGTAGTTCATTTGTATTTCTCTTTCTTCAGTAACACATTAACGCCTAACAATGTATATAACCCCTTTTGCATTAGGATACACATGTTGGCAATGCCAATGCCTGCCCTCAGTGGTCAAGGACTTGGTCAATATTAACTTCCTTTTGTGGATGAATTGCGAGAAGTACATACCGACTGCCAATTTGGGACCTTTGCTATTCAAAATTAAAAGTTAAAGACCCGAATGTAAAAAAAATATGAAGTTTAGGGACTCCAAGTGCTATATATATATATATATATCTATATCTATATTTTTGTATTAATAAAAGCAGAAGGAAAATTGAATTTTCTTTCAGAAAAGATTCAATTTAGTTTTACATTCTACTAGAGAGAATCTTTTTTATTTTAATTCCTGTATACTAGTAGGTTATATAATCTACCACTATTGGTAACCGCCAACTATTAATAAAAAAACTGTAAAAGCACAACCGCATTTTGCAGTAAGGTAGTGGACAGTTACTTTAACCAATATTAAAACGGTTAAAGAAAATTAAAGTTAAAAAAATGAAAAAAATAAGATTCAAGTTGTAGTAAATAGGCAAGAGAAATGGGTTAAAAAAAAAAAGGCAATGGGTAGTTATCAAGAGTTGGCAGTTACATAAATTAATGGGACAGTTTAAACCATACATGTTTTAAAAAATAGTTATATAAATTTTACTAATATACATGAAATTAAAATTAAAAAAATAAAATGAAAAAAAACAAATGAATTATGTATATAAGCTTTTGCTGATCTAAAGTATATAAAAAAAAAAGAATTATGTCTTTAGAATATATCTTGTTCTGGTGTTCTTGGTTTATTTGATATGATCATGAATTTTTAATTTTTCAATACAAATGAATTATGTATATAAATTATGTCTTTCTAATTACATTTGCTTTAAATTTTCTCTTTGTAGACTTTATTGAAAAGGTTGTCACCAAATATTCTCTAGAACATTAGAAGTCATGTACGAGTAAGAGAAATAATATGGAGTTTGGATTATTATTGTTAATAATAAGATTCAATATTAACCTCCTTTCCAGTATTCTTTAAAAAGTCAATATTCAATCGTGAGTAGTTCCATATAATAGTGTCTAAAGTTGTTAATCCTGTTGATATGAAAATACGTAGATGTGATAACGAATTAATAATGAGAAAGTGAATTAATGGAACGATGAATGTTGTCTATAAGGAAGTTTTCCAAAATTTTTAATAATATTAACAAAAGTTTTTTTTTTTTTATCTTAAAATGCTACTTTGTTCACTACTTTACTCCTATATTATTTAATTTCTTTAAGTTATACTTTGTTAACAAGATTTGAGTGTGAAATGCATGGGACAAATACTAGTTATTAATAAAAGGAACTCTACAGTACACCACTAAAAACTTGCTAATAGGGTTTTTTTTTTTTTTGACATTTTTTTTTCTAATTGTGATAACTCGTGTGGTATTCTTCTGGATTTTTCAATATATTTTTTTTTATGTTTTTAGTCTTCTCCACCTTATCCATTTCTCTAAACCAAATGGTAGAACATCATAATAGATGAGATTCATAGTTCAAGTTTTTGAAACAAGATGCACCATTCAACTTAATAATTAATGGAGATATATATATATATATATATCATTAGTTAAGTAGATTGAAATCTTAATTATAATTTTCTCTACTTTTATGTATTATTAAGAGTCATCTTCAAAAAATTCTCAAAAGTTTTGTTAAAAACTTCATTTATCAGAAGTTTTGTTAAAAGACTTCTCATTAGTATGGCACACTGGATATATGACATGTGAATTTGAATATACATGACTTTTATTTGAAATATACGTGGTATGAATTTATATACGCCACATGGTTGGAAATATTTTTTTAACAAAACTTTCAAGAAGTTTCTTAAAATTTTCTGTGTCGTTAATTTATCATCTACACGTTCTTGTCGTTAATTTATCATCTACACGTTATTGACTTTATTGGTTCTGAATAAAAAAAAATATTTTCAAAGTACATGAAAATATTTTGTGCTGTGTCATTTATCTAAATTAGTGTCAAATAAAATGATATTTATTTGCATTAACGATAACAATTGTGTTAGAAATTTCCGCAAAATTATAGTTCCTTGAGATGTCAAGGTAATTAATTTTATTAAAAATTAATCTTTACTTATATTGAATAATATAACTTTATAAAATTTCATTATATACAAAAAATTAAATAAATAAATAAATATACTACATCTATCTCGTAAAGATAGTCTAATATGTATTTTTACATAGATTAATGATTAGTAGGTAAAGTGGTTAGAACATTTGATTTTACTTTATCTTTTTACATATACTCTTGCGTCCTTAATTCTTTAAAATATTTTCAATGCATAGATAATTGAATAACAATAATTAATTAGGAGCACATATGTAAATGAAACATTAAATAAATATTCAATATGATAAGTGGACCATCTTTTTAGTATGGATGAAAATTGAATAGTTGACTATTTTTGTGAGATGGAGTTAGCATTTGAAAATCTAGTTTATGCAAAAGTAAAAAAATAATTCTATTTATACAAAAATATAGACATATGGTCCATATAATTGCTATTAATTTAAAAGCAATGGGATTTTTTTCAAATAACATAACTCAAAAGTAAAGAAAAATATTCAAACTGCTGTTAAAAGATTAGGGTAATGCTACACGTACATATGTGTACAAATATGTTAACAGCCAAGGAGTGAAATTATAATTTTACCTATATATTTTTTCTTTCTTTTAATACACAATATGCGGTGAAATTGTAATTTCACACAGTTTCTATAAATATATATGTACACTCAAATTAACTTAAAAGAAGATTATTAGTGGAGCGAGGTAGCAGCCTACCTGTACGAGTCACGTGAAAGTGAAAGTAACTGGGTCCTACAGTCACGCAGCTGTTACTTTCACTTGTTTACCCTCATACAGAGGCGGACGAGACTGTTGGACTGCCGCCACGTGCAGCGGTTAGCGGGCGGGTCTCAGGAATTCCTCCACGTGGACAATGACGTCATCGTGGTGCAAGTCACGCGTCCGGCAGGTGGTCCATCCCTTTATCCCCACTAACTTCTGTCTGAATGTTTCCGTTTTCGGTGGTGATGGAAAATGGTTTTATAAGAACGTTTCAAATACCTAAAGTGCCCTCCAGTTTTTCCCTCTCTCTCTCCCCTTTCTTTTTTCTCTTTTTGTTGTTACAAACAAGCACAGAGGTTTGTATTTGTTTATTTTGCATTGTGTTTTAAAAAGATATATATCTATATGTATATTACTACAATACAGATTATAATTGTACTTAAAAAAATATACTCTCATTTTTTTGAGTTAAAACTAAGGAAAATCAGTAGTCAATCTTTCATTAATGATAAAAACTAATGCTAATTTCCCTTTCTTTATTTTTTTTCTTTTACAGACAAATAATACTTCTAACATAATTTCTTACCCTTTTTTAGGTAAATAATATTTTCTACTTATTATATGTTTAAAAAACATAGACTATTCATATTCACATATTTTTAACAAACATTTTTAACATTTACCAAATTTGAAAGTATTCTTATTTTATTGCAACGATAATATGGAAACATGTGATATTACATTGTTGTTTTTGACATTGTATTTTTCTTGAAATATCATATGGATAAATTACCATACAAATTTCAGATAAAAGGGCAGATGTTACATTTAAAGTGTTGCAAGACTTTTTATATCCATTAGAAAATGTCATCATAGTATGACTTAAGTACAAGTAGATAAAGCGGGTAACGTTCACGTAAGCATATTAATAACTTGAAATGTGTTTAGTTGGGCTCAAGAGAAAGCACATGACTAATTAATCTACTAATTGTTGACATAATTCAAACAATTTTGTTGCATAAATTTTGTTTGCATATGCTGAATCCGTTTACTTCCTTATAACACCAATGACTAGCCCTACTTTTAAAACTAATTAATAAAAATAAATAATTGTACTCATTGGACAGCCCCCCATATAAGCCGGGAGGCAAGCACCCAGGTAGGAGGAGAATGAGACTCTTACTATTAGTGTGTGTCAGTTGTGAAACTCACCAACAGTAACTTGCGTCCATGTTTTACAAGTGGTGCTATGAAAGCACTGTCATCTAATATTAAAATGAGACTGCTATATGATTCTCTCTTAATATGCACTTGTGTTTTCTTAGCGAAATGTTCCGGAAAACATTGTTTAAGATTTTGTGCTTGTGAAAGTGTTATTTCCCTAACTGCTTTGCAATTGCTCCCAACAAAAAGAACTTTGTGTGGTGTATTTTCCCTAAAGCTATTCATTGTCTTTACAATTTACTTTTATCTTCTACATTGTTTTTTATTATTTATTTATTTACTACGTCCCTTCCACAAAGATAGTCTAATATTCTTTTTTCAATCGTCTAAAAAAGATAATTCAGTTACGATATTGAACATGTATTTAATATTTCATTTTCATATGCGTCCCTAATTAATTAGTATTATTCAACTACCTATATATTGAAAGTCTTTCAAATAATTAATGAGATATAAGAGTATATGCGGAAAATTAAATTAAAACTTAATGTTTCAACTATATTAACTATTATTTCTTAATTCATGTAAAATTATCTTTTAGATAATTTTTGTGGGACGGAGGTAGCAACTTTTTTTTGAAAGATTATTTCCACTTTGTTACTTTTCACTTTTTTTTGAAAGATTATTTCCACTTTGTTACTTTTTCACTTTCAAAGATACAAAAGTAAGAGGGTATTTATGGTAATAAATACTCTTAACCCATAAAGGGCCCCGCCCTCAATCATATGAGTCTTCAAATTCTAGTTGATCATAATTTACAGCCCACAATTCGTCTCCAATTAAACGCCCTACAAATTTTCACCCACATTTCTGAAGCTTCTTCCGAGAATTTGCTCATTTTTGTTCTTCATTTGCTTCTTATTTCTGGCCACTGCTTAATTTTTATCGAGTAACTCGTAATTTCCTGAGAATGCGATTAGGTTGAGGGATCACGAGCAGGGGGAGGCTGTTGAATGCAAGAATGACAGGGACTCGGCTGCCGACATGGAAGGAGAGGGAGAACAACAAGCGGCGGGAGCGCCGGAGGAGGGCTATTGCCGCCAAAATATTTGCAGGTTTACGCATGTACGGCAACTACAAGCTCCCCAAACACTGTGACAACAATGAAGTCCTTAAAGCCCTCTGCGACGAGGCCGGATGGACTGTCGAGCTCGATGGTACCACCTACCGAAAGGTACCCTCTGTTTCGTCCGACCCTAAACACCAACTTTTTTTTTTCCTTTCCCTCTTTTGCCAATTACTATACATTGTAAATTTGTACTTGCTGTGAATTTGTATTTGTGTTTGGCTTTTTTCTAATCATATATCTGATTCTTCTTTTCCTTTGTTAACGCGTGAATGACGAGGATTAAGTGAGTGGGGTTACGGTAATAGGCTACATTGGGATTGAGGGGCAATTCCTTTCTCTGCATTGGCAGTAGCATCAATTTTTTGGAATCTCGAGGGGATTTTTATACCTTTTGACACATTTTTCTTTATATAATCTGTGTGGATTTGGCGACTCTCTTATCTTATAATATGCCATGTGGCGTTATTTTATTAGTTTTATTTTTTTCAAAAAGTCAAAAAGTAAAGTTAAATCGTAATTTTTTACTTTTTACAAAAAGCAACCAATAAAATGATGCCACGTAACAGATAATAATCAGGATTATAATGCAAGGAGTTGCCAAACACTTTTATGTCCTTCCATTCCTATAACTTGTTTTATAACTTGCACATAAGGCGCTATACTGTTAAATCTTGCATTTTAAGTTTTGTACAGAAATTAATGGATTTTAGCCATATATGCAAGTTGTGAGAAAAAAATTGTAGAAAAACTAGTATGTGTGGCATAGTCCATAATATATACAGAATTTGATATGTGAATTTGTCAAGCTGCAATTCTTCTTCCCCCCTTTTCATTTGGAGCAAGCATGTTTCTGTTCTTGGTTCCAATGTTTATGTGAAAGAGTGAAGTTATCATCAACATACTGTAATCGTACTCTTTGTAGTTGTATGTAACTTGGTGGGGTTTGAGAGCTGATAAATGAGCACATGGGAGAACTCTGCAATTTGCAAATTGGTCTCCGGCTAATACCATATATCTGATGTGTATGTTTATTGACTACAAAGGTAACTTTGTTTTTATAGCCAAAACGGGATGGTCAGCCACACAGCCTCGGCCCATCAGCTCGTCTTTAATGAAATGATGTAAATGGCTTTACCATTAATGTTGTATGGCATGGAGCTTTAATAATGGTTGCAAGGATAGGGAAGTTAACTCTTGTTCCAAGTTCGTCGTTCTCATTATCTATTAGTCTACTCGAGAGTCCGTTCGTGCATCACTCAAATGTTGCTCATTTATTTTGGAATAACCTTTTAGGATATACTATTTTACATATTTCTGGAAAGTCCTTATCTTATGCATGTTCTAAGAACTGTACCTGTTCTCCAATTTTGTGAATAGCATTCATGTTAATAGGCGGAGTCAGAATCCTCTTGCTTCCTGAAAGATAGAATAACAGAAGTGATAAAACAAGTAGCATAAGATATTCTGTCTGAAACTAAACTAGGAACATCGAAGTGTCCCATGTGTTTATAAATTACTTGTTGCCTAGTGTTGAGAATGCAAGGTTTCCCTTTTGTGTGTTTGTGCGCTATATATATATATATATATATATGTTTTTTTTAAACAAGGGTTTAGAGGGGATGGGAGGGAAACCCGGGGACGGGTAGCTGCGGTTCGAACTTGGGAAATTCGGCCAAGAATGCGTGTATCTTAACCACTAAAGCACAATTCGAACGACTTCCCTTGCATAATTTAATCTTGAACTCTACGTCTAATAATTTTGAATTTTTATTAGGGATCCAAACCCATTGAGAATATGGATATCATGGGTGGATCTGCATCAGCAACTCCATGCTCCTCTTACCAGCCAAGTCCATGCACTTCTTACAACCCAAGCCCTGGTTCCTCAACGTTCCCAAGCCCAGCTTCTTCGTCTTATGCTACAAGCATAAATGCAGATGGGAATTCCCTGATACCATGGCTGAAGAACCTCTCTTCTGCCTCATCCACAAAGTTTCTACATCATTATATGCACGGAGGTTCTGTTAGTGCTCCTGTTACCCCTCCGGTCAGCTCTCCAACTTCTCGAACCCCGCGAATTAGAACTGACTGGGATGATTCTTTTGCCCGCACTGGATGGGGAGGGACGCACGATTCACTCTTTCCTTCATCTACACCTCCAAGCCCGGGTCGACCACTCCTTCCTGATTCAAAATGGTTTGCGGTTCAAATCCCTCACAGTGGGCCAACATCTCCGACATTTAGCCTTGTTTCCTCTAATCCATTTGGCTTCAAAGTGAAAGATCTGAGCCGAGGTGGATCTCTCATGTGTACACTAGGACAAAGTGGGACCTGCTCGCCCGCTATTGCTGCTGGTACTGATCATATAGCTGATGTTCCAATGGCCGAAGCAATTTCAAATGAGTTTGCATTTGAAAGCAGCCCAACCAGCCTGGTAAAGCCATGGGAAGGAGAGAGGATTCATGAAGAATGTGGTTCAGATGGCCTTGAGCTTACTCTTGGAAGCTCAAAAACCAGGTGCATTGACATAATCAATAAACTGCAGAGATTATAAAAAAATACTAGTAACGTGTTTCTTTCTGACCCTCAAATGTTTCATATTGCAGATGAGGAAACACATAAGGAGGCGGATTTTCATGTTTTATGTAGTTATTTCATGGCATAATTTAGCCCCAAGAAAGAATTTAGATTACATTAAACGAGGATGTGAAGACGCTTGCTTCTTTCTGCTTTCCGATGCCCACATTTTAGTTTGATTAGATTGCTTTCTTTTTTTTTTAAATTATTATTTAGGGTATTTATGCAGAGTTGGATGATATTATGGCCGTCAATCCGGCTTCAATTTAAAGGAAGAAAGTGACACGTGAATTGAGTTGTTTCTGATGGTCCTATTTAAAGCATGGGTGTATGTATGCTGTATATGAAAACTTGTATGTTCCAGTGGCGTGACATTTCCTAGGCTTTTCAACCTCATGTCTCTATTATTTGGCAACTTGGGGCAATTTGTTTTGATTTCAAAGTATTTTCATGCATTTCCTTGTGATCAATGTAGGCACAATTACACTCGACTACTCTCACGAAGTAACACACACAAAGTACAGTTTCAACTCTCTCTCTCTCTCTCTTTTTCCTTATTCAAGAGCAACTAAGAACCCTAAAATGAATGACCGATCGGAATAAATAGACTGCCCGACCGGGCTAGAATTGTCCAAAACTAAACTAAACTGAGAACCTAAAGTCAAGAAATGACCTGTATGCAAAAGTTCGCTCATTTCTTGAAACACCAACAATCAAATCGTATGACCCATATGTAAAACTTAGACCCATTTCTTGAAACACCAGCAATCGAATTATTCTGTCTGCAAGTGCTTGTTCTTCCTCATTAGATGCTCGAGAGTCGAGTCCTGTCACAAAGTCTATTAAGAGTAAAGTAGTTGGCCCATGCTCAATTATTCCATGTAGTCACGGTAGTTGATACATTTAGATAGTCTATGGTTGATCACTTGATCTTGGTCCCCAGATATCCATTCCAGCATTAATTCGCTAATTAGTCTATTGCTTAAAAAGATTGTATCATAAAGTTTGAACTTCTTCTTCTATACAGCCTATGAAGAAGGATGCTCGTAAACTACGGACTAAAAATTTTGAAGCACATTGCGATAATGTTAGATATCTATTTTTTGAAAGATGATAATATAATGCAGGGAACAATTATAGAGAATATTGAATGCTACATTACAATATCAATCAATGACACACTAAAATCATATGGCGTAATGTTGGTTATAATTTTTGAAATTTTCATCTTTAAATTTTGAAATACTTTGTCTTTCACATGTAGTATGTTTATGGTTTAGTTTATTTTGTTTAGTTTGTATTAAAGTTCACATATGGAAATCTTTAATTTAAAATCTATATATTATATATCTTTTGACCTTAAAGTGATGTCAATATTATTCGATTAATGGTAGATGAAGTCACTTTTGCATTTTTAAGGAAACAAAAGGAAAAGGTAATTGGCATAAAGGTTCCTTATCTTTGTACACTTTTGTGTAATTGGTTCCCACCTATGAATTATTGACAATTTCAACCTTACCTTAAGGTTTTCTCAGCATACTTTGGGTTAAACTAATCCTATATTAGAATGGTGGTGTTGTCTACCTACACTTTATGTTTAAAAAGATGCCCAAAAAAAAAAGGGTCTCCAATCTAAATGCAGTAATGTTAAAAGTTTACTTGCTTACTTGCTGGGCGACCTTTTTCTTTTTTTTTTAAAAAGTTTATTATTGTTGTTATTGTTGTTGTTGTTATTATTATTTGATACAAGGGTGGGATAAGGGCGACTTGATGAAAACAGATATAACTTTTTTACCGTGAAAATTTCAAAACAATGTGGGAAAGTATCTGAATATAATTATTATTGATAAAATAATGAAGAATATAAAATGAAAAATATTTAATGGAATAAAAAAGTGATGAAAAAGGGGAAAAAAGACTAAAAGCTATTTGTTTTTCCAATCTCAGTAGTAATTATTATTGGAGAAATCTAATTCTTATTATTTTTGCATCTTTTTAATTTAAAATATAATTGGATAAATATGCCCTTCTAATGAAGGATTAATTTAGCATGATGAATTTTACTAAGAAAATATGAAGGTTGAAATTGTCAATAATTTGTAGATAGGGACTAATTACAAAAGAGTGTCTAAAAGTAAAGTCGTTTTGTACCAATTATGGATGGGGAAAAATTCACAAACCCACAAAATTATGAAGACGATGGGCCCCACCACTATAGTGTCAGGATAAAGAGGGAAATTAATTAATTATTATAAGGCGATAAGATGGCAAAAAGTCAGAATTAATTATTATATAATCAGGTGGTACTCTGTCTGCCACTTGCATTATCCTTTTCTTTCTAGATATTTTGGCTTTCATTTGTGTTGGGAATTAATGTAAACTCCCCGATTACGCCTGCAGGATCGTTGTTTAAGAAATTAGATGAGACAAGAGAAAAATAAAAGAAAGAAGAAAAATTTAAGGACTATCAAAACTTTTCACTATATGATTCAAGTCGCTATAACCATATAGAATTTCACTCACCAACCCACAACCCCCAAGTATTACAAGAAAAATACTCAAGCTCTACAGCACCTAAAGTTTCTACTCTTTGAACAAACCTCAAAGAGTTACAAGAAAAACTCACAAGATGCTAAGCTCGCCAAATTTTTCTCTCAAAGACTCAAGTCACTCTTGTACATAAAAGAAGAGGAAAACACATCTATTTATAGGCTTTGTTTACTTGGAAGATAAGATAATTCCTTCTAGGATTTGGATTCATTTTCCTCCAAGAACTCTTCTTTTTTCCTTTTCCTTTTCCTTTTCAACTTTGGATTATTTTTGACAATAAATCTAACAATCTCCACCTTGTCAAAATAAGCCAAAATCTTCGTCTTCTCCGGTCTTTTACACAATACTTGAGAAATTACCAGGTAAGCTTTTGACACTTTGACAGTCATATACTCCACCACATGAGTATAATCATTTAGAATTAACAAATTCCAAGCATTTCATCGGCTCAATGTCGAAATAAACTTGCTGAAGTTTGTGGTGCAACTCTCTTGTTGACTTTCCTGAGAGTTTATCAGTCATCGACATTACTACAACCACACACCCTGCATCACTGTCAACCAATGCCCGTGTGTAAATATAACCGCTAGAAGTAACAAACATCCTTTGCCATGACACCTAGCGACACGCCATGAGGATGTACCCACTTACTTCATAGCACA